>VZRL01005924.1:1744209-1853257 GCA_013397895.1 Origma solitaria
GGAAAGGAAAGGAAAGGAAAGGAAAGGAAAGGAAAGGAAAGGAAAGGAAAGGAAAGGAAAGGCAGCATCCCCACTCCAGATGACAAACAAGAGGAGAAAAGCATGATGGTCAAAAGGGCAACAATGTTTAAGTAAATAGAAAATGAACCCTTTTTCCCTGTTCTCTCATGATCCATAACCATAAGCTATGTTGTTGCCTGAAAGTGCAGACATGCACAGTGCAGTGCATTAATCCTTCAAACACTAACAGATGCTGGCAGGGATTTAGGCTGGAATGTATTTACAAAGTGACAAATTATGTTCCGTATTATACAGAGAGAGAAAGAGCACCCACAAATAGGCTGATAAATGTCAGCTGCAGTCACGACAAACGGTTTATTTTTATTATACTGTAACCACAAATGTTTTTTGCAGGGAGGCCCAAAGATTTATTTGTTGCAGGAAAAAACAAGATTATGTATGACACAAAGTAATAACTGTGAGATCACTGATGTTCTGGGCAGCTTGCCCTCCTGGAAGCTCTGTTCAGATTGAAAAATGTTGCTTAAAAATGCTATGTTATGTGACACAAAATAAGTAGTTCATAAATCTATATTGAAACAACAGTAATAATTAAAGACAACTTTTAGGACATGGGTCCTACAAGTTAGAAAGGAAAGCATACCCTTTCCTTTAGTGGAACGTTGAAAATTAAGTAACAATATTAAAATAAATCTGATTAAATTGTTTCAGATTAAAAACAAAGTGCTGTAATTGCGAGATGAGAGCAATGCACATTTTCAGAGTGGTGAGAGTGCGGTGAAACAGCTCCTGCAGCACAATTAATTGGCAGAATAGTGACGTCTGCAGGTTTACAAATGCATTGCAGCTATTTGGGAGGATCTCAAAGCTTGCCAAGAGATTTAAGGTACAGTTCTTTCCCCCCACTCTTAATATTGGGAAAATAAAAATATCAATATGGTTAAAAGTCATCACTTCTGTATTCATGAATAATTTCAGAATGCTTCAACGTAAGTAGAAATAAATATATGAGACAAAGAAATGAAAGAACTGAATAATTAGCTATTTAAGGCATTTTAATTGGCAGTTCAGGGTTACAATCTCCTAGATTTAAACAATATAACATTGATAACTTACAGAACAGTATCCTCAAAAAAATAAACACATACACAAACTCTTTTGTTTCCCCAGCTGTTCGCATTCCCAAGCTATGAGATGCATTGAAAATGATCACATTGATATGTATGTAATTTTAGAAAGTGAAATAAAAGGACTGAATCACATTAGTAAAGATTTCTTGTACAAGGGTTGGCAGGATCAGCTTCTTAATATACACTCAATATACACAATATAGACTTGAACAAAAATACGAAGTCTTCCTGCATGCACAAGAAAACATCAATTGTATCTGAACAGTACCAGAATATGGAAACCTGCCCTTCTGCCACCTGATTTGTGATCACAAAAGGAGGAATCTTTTCTCTACTTTCTTTCTAAAGAAAAATGGCATGACAGAGAAAATATGAACAAAATAAACACAAAGGCCGAAATTAAATTTGTGTGAAAACGTGGCCCGTCTCGGGAATCACTGATATAAAACCAAACACGTCATTAAATGTGTAAGGTAATTCCAAGGTTGTCTGAAAAGCTGATATCAAAGTCCAGACCTTGTTTTTTACAGATGCACAATGGGGCAGCCCCAGACAGGAGGGGTCAGAAGGCCACGTCCCTTTGTTCTAATAATTAAGAAAGTTTAAAATAGCTTTAGTGTAAACATGAAAAAAGCTCAAAATCAAGTGTCTTATTTTTAAGCCCCATCAACATGAAAAGCTTTGATATTTTCATTTACTAAATATACATTAATTTTCTGATAAAATTTTGATTTCAAGATAACAAAAGCACTTCAGAAAATAATGGTCTCATGCAGCAATACAGAGGGAGAGTGGATGGTCTATCATCATTAAATTTACTAAAACACTTGCTTCCTAAATACAGCTGGTATGAACAAAATGGTCATAAGGATAAAGAATATGCCTTTAAAATTACATTTGCACAGGTATTTGTACATAAAAAACAAGGAAGTGGTGCTATGACAGCAAATAAAGCAGCAGGAAAAGCATAACAACAACCTCAACCTACTTCTAACTTTAAATATTTGCCTGAAGAAAGGTGAGCAAGATTGACACAAATACTTTACATATAAGAGGGAGAGAGAAGAAAGTAATTTTTAAAAAAAAACCAAACAAAAAAACCCCAGCCACCACTGCCTTTCCACTTTGTAAAGGAAGCAAAAAACCTGAACACAAAGAACTGAATACAAGAGAAGCAGCACGCTAAGTTTGTGAGCAATACTCTCCCTCCTGGACAGAAAGACTTTTCAGATGTCTCCTGCAATCCTGCAACCATAAGTGTTAATGCCAAGTGTTAATGTAGTCGTTCAATTATTAAATTGCTTTTAATTTAACAGATATTTTTACACAGTTAAATAACCAGCACACACTCTACCTTAGAATTTCGGGATTTAAGCAAGTAGCTTAGGCTTTTCCCAAATGTTAAGGTAAATACTGGCTGCACCTACCTGAACACCTGAAAAATATATCTTACCCATATGCCACATGCAAAAATCTAAAACATATTAAAAAAAAAAAAAATCCAAAAGAAAATTTCCAAGCAGATGTTTATAAACAGAAGGTAACGGATAAAAACCCAAACACAATGCTGCATTATGTTACATGATTCACTGATGAACCCATTGGAAGTACAGCAAAAAGCCCTTCTGGAAAACTTCCAGAAATTAAAAGGTGCAAACAAGCTGCCTAATACCCTTGCGTAGACTGAATTCTTATGAAGAAAATAAAGTTTATTGTCTGGAAACAGAGAAAGCATGAGGAAAGCACTAAAGCAATGGAGGTGAACAATTAGACAGATGTTCACTTAAGGAAATAAAGAGAACAGAAGAAGCCATCACTGAGGAATTTTACGAGAATACTGACAACTCTGCACCTCATCAAGGGCACTGGTAAAGTTAAAGCCACTGAAGCCATCTCTCCTCAACTCCAGTATAACTGCTGACCTTGCAAAAGTCTGCATTTAGCAAATGTGGCTTAGGAAAATAGCATTATACTTTTCATTCTACTTTTTTTTCCTGAAGTCCATTTATATGCCCTACTGTATATTTCAAGAAAATTAACTTTATTTCCTTGTATAATATTACATGTACTCTGAAATTTTTTCCTAACTATGCTCAGGTATCAGGAAAACCTATACTTACAAAGCTTTTGTTATTTAAGTAAAATTAAATACTGTCAATTACCTCTGAGGTTCATAAAAGCATATATGTGAATAGCTGGAATGGCTTTTGCTTAATATGATTATATATGTTTCTAAAGTAGTCAGGGTTTGCATAAGATACAATCTGGACGTGTTTTAGAACTTAGAACATTTGGCATCTAACGACTGAAGGAAAAATGGAGAAAAGGCGTATTTTGTTGATAAACTGTCTCATAGAGCAAAAAAATATGGGCATTCCTGCAGGCAAAAGGAGAAGGAATTAATAAGAGGCAAGATTTTTTGTCAAGGACAAAAATCTTATTCTTGTGTGCTCGTACAGGCTGAGGTACAAATGTAATTTGTTCCAAAAACATACCTCTTGTTTAAAATATAGTTTAAAAATTCTTGTTTCTGATAAAACTTCTCTTGCAGATTTTCAGGAAAAAAAGTAACCTCCAAATCTCAAGTGCATTACTGATTACTCCTTTTATCTACTCACATATTTTCAGAAATTACTGTCAAAGAAATCAGAAAATATATCTCGGTATCGCTAACAGAACTTCCATCACTTTCTTGGGTGCACCAGGCTGCTTCCCACAGCATTCCTCAGTTGTTCCTGAACTGTAAATACAAACACAACACCTTCCTCACCCAGTTCAGGGCACACAAAAATCAGAAGTGGACTCAGCACTATGCAGATGTCAAGGAGCTCCCCCCAGCACTGGAAACTGCACACATCAAGCTCATTCAGTAACATCATCAGCACAAACAATTTGGGGTGTAGGGAGGAAGCTTGAATTAAAAGCTATTTCCTTATCTAAGCATTACTTGTACACAAAGAAAAAAAAAAAATCCCGTGAAGTAGATTTTCATGAAACACTCCTGGTCTTTACCAGCCCCAGTTCCACTGACGAAAAGGGACAGCTGAAATGGTTTTGCAGCGTTTGCAATGCAATCAGGACTTGGCCCAGGTCTGCAGGGGACAGCCTGCCCATTTCCCACACACTAATGTTTGAAAGTTCTCGGTAACTTGGGAGAAATCCACAGGAAAATTTCATCATTCACATTTTAAATAATATAAAAGATGTGGAATGTGATTGATTTCACACTAGAGAGAATTGAAATTACAGTTATGGGATAGGTTTTTTCATGTACTGTAAGGTCAAGTAATAGTAAATAATTAATGAATTATGAAACAAGTTTTCCATACAGCAACACATAAATTCTACTCAATAAGATCTAAAAGTGTAGTTACACCAAAAAGCCATATAATATATCATAAAACAAAGAAAATGCATGATGCTGAGGAATAAAGGGGGGCTGCCATTATATTGGAATAACTGTTACTCTTGTGGAATATAAATAAGATCTTTCCATACATACACATCATTTTCATAACTTTTACACCTCATAATCGACAAGAAAAAGAAAAGAAAGGATTTTCAACTTTTTTTGTCATTGTTTTTTGTAGCAAATCTGTTTCCAGCAGTCAGAGAGGTTCTCATGCACCAGGGAGTAGAATGATGAAGTTGATCAGAGCCTGGATGAAACCACAGGGCTCCTTCTCTGATCTTACTGCTGATTTGATTTTTGGCTAAAATCAATGGGTTGTTGATCCATACTGCCTCTTTACCAGCACACATTTCACATTCTGTGATGCTCAGGCTGTCTCTCAGAATTCAACAGCATGCATGATGTGATATTGTAGCCACCTTGGTTAGACTTTTGTCAGTCACTGACACAATTGCTTACCTGAATGGGAGGCAAGAAGTCAAAACAAAAACACCAAAACATATTCCTTGCCTTGATACCATAAAATTAGTTGAGTTTGGAGATTTCTGGATTAGTAGATGGGAAGCTTTTTTCTTCATCTGTGTAAAATCCTGTTCTGACTCTAATAATAATAATAATGTTCTGACCTGCAAGACCATGGGATATTGGATTATGTTCCCTGTAATAAGAAAAAGGGGTTGCTTATAGATGACAATATTCTGGATTTCAGGTTCAAGTATGGTGAAATATCACATACAGAAAAGGACCAAGGGGAGGAGTTTCAGAACTGACTGTGATACAATGGCTGTGAACTTTGGAGTGAGATTATTTTTCTCATGTACTTGTATCTTGAAAAGCCCATAACCACTGCCAGTTTCTATTTTTAACCACATGCCTGACAAAGTTAACTGAAAATAGCCCTTTTCTCCCCTCCCATGGAGGAATTCAGTACCATTTTTTACTCTTTTTTACTTTATTCTGTCTTCTCCAATCTAAACAGCAAACTGGACCAGTTAAAGAGCACTGAATTGCACAAGGTTCCACAGAGCATTTCCTGGCATGACTCACTAACTCTCTCAGGCCCACGCAAAAGCATATGCCAAGAAAATAAGCAGAGGTTTACATTTATAAAACTTTGATTAAGCAGGCAATTTTAGGAGGACAGAGACAAGTTTAAAAAATTTTTAAAAGGAAAAGGCTCCATGAGTACTGAATTTTGTTTAAAAAAATCAACAGCGTCCATATAGTCAACTAAATCCATGATTATTTCATAAATTAAAGTGTCCAACAATGAAAAATGCCAACAATGAAGTAGATGAGGCAATGAGCAACCATTTCTATGCTTTTTAACACCTGTAAGTTTTAGATGACACTGAAATACTATTTCTACCTTTCTGTTGAATTTTAGTTCCTTACCAACCTTTAAAAGACCTGTGCTCCTCTGCTACCACCTTTGCAGTGTCCTGGTACTACTGAGCAGCTAAAATCAGGTAGTGAAGAGCTTTTCCATTGAAATGACCCATCTGAAGCCAGGCCATTTTTTAAGCAGTGAATCTGAATTGATTGCTGAATTTTAAAGCATTAAAACCAGTCTTTCTTTATGTGGCAGATAAGATACAGAATCTAACCAGAATAACCAGAATCATCCAGGTGTCACAACAAATGTTAAAATCTTCATGGCATCAGCTCTAATGAATGTTCCTCTTAATAAGGTACAGAAAAAGAGAAAATTTAGAACTGACCTTTAAGAAATATTCCTGTTATGCTTTTTAGCCACTGTGATGATAAGAAGAAACTGGTTTTTTCTGAATGAGTATACTGTACCTTTAATGGTTCATTTGTAGTTCAGCGTAAAATCTGAACTATTTGTTGTTCATTGTTGCTATATTCTATTCCAAGGTTCATAATTTGAAAATTGACTTTGGGGACTTTTTGCTTGGTCTATTAAAATGATTCATGTTGCATTCAACATAAATTGTGCATACACAGAGGAGGTTTAGCACACATATTCACAGTATAATAACTAAAGTGAATTTTGTACAAGCTGCAGTTTGTGGCAAGGATGCAGTATCATTTGTCTTAATTTTTCTTCAGCATTACATTAGGCTCGAGCATTTACATTTTCAGGTATGGCTAAACACTTTAAAACTTTCTTTTTACAGCATGAGTAAAGAGAGAATCAAATCTACATGTTTATATGATGTAACAAAGTAATGCCTTTTTACTGTCTAAAGCACACATGGATTTACTTTCCATTTACCCTCCTGCACAAAGGCAAATGCAAAGCACATGAAATATTCACCACCTATGAATCACACAGTGCTCCTATTAAAAAGATGATCATGTTCTGTTTTACCTTTCAAACCATGATATGGTAACAGCCACAGTGTCTAAATGGTTTTGTCACTCAAAACTACCAAAGTAATTTACAGTAAGGAATGAGAGTGTTTATAGTGTTTTATATGACTTTAGGACAATCTAGTGTCAACTGACTAAATAATTAAGAGCAGAGATCTGATTCCAGGTAGTAGGTTCAGAAATATTTCTTTTGCAAAAATCTAAGTGGATTTGCCAGAACAGTGTGAATCACACTAAATAGGTGGAGGGGGTAAGAAGAAACCAGGAGTGTCATCTGTCACCTGATCTTCTTTCAGTCACAGAAAAAGTTCATCTGTTGTTTGCATTTATTTAATAGCTAGTTTAATATTTCCAACGTGGAAATTTTCTAGGAGATATTTCACCTTTCAGCTCTACTGAGTGTGAATTTTCACTATGGTTATGTTCTGGTTTTCACTTCTGCAGCACAAATTTCTGCTCACAGAGATTTTGAGTATAAAAGTGCCAATGCTTGAGGCTAAAAAACATTCAGAAATTAATATCTATGGACAAACTGTGTGGGCAGACAGTCTAGAGAAATAGGTTTTCTGTACAAAAAACTTGCATCATATAAGAAGAGGATGACCTGCATATCATAGATCAGTTCCATCTAGGAACTGATCAATCCATAGAAGTTATGTTAGTTGGATATCAACAACATCACCAAAAAAAAAACACCCTTAAAAGCAAACAACTTTATTTATGTAGAGCCCAATAATCTAGAATGGATTTTTCACAAAAGCAGATAAGGAGCCATTATGCATCTACTGTAGAAGAGCGAGTCACTCTCACACACCACATTATAACTGGGGCCAAATTTTCAGCAGCTGACATCTCCTTTTTCTTTTTTCTACGCAAACAAAGCCCCCAGAACTACAGAAACTCATAAACTTGCTTAATAATTAGTATTTTATCTACAAGCAGTAAGACTGATATTGTGAAAGACTGGATGAAGAACAACTAAAACAATGCAGCAGATTTTATGAAGACACAAAAAGCACAAAGAAAAAAATCCCTGACTTTAAACATGGCACAGAAAACAGGTCTCAGAACACCTCTTTCCCTCATTTATTTATATAATGATACTCAAATTGTGGGACTTGTTACTTGTTTTTACAACTTCTGCTTTCATTAGGAGCATCAGTTTCCCATTACATTTTGAAATTACATAAACAGTTATCAGTATCTTGGAAACATATAAAGATCTTTACTGATTACATTAATTAAAATTCCAGAAATTCAAGTTAAAAGTGCAGTGCAGAAAATGAAGAACAGAAATCCATGTAGAAAGGCTTAATTTCAAAATGCATTCAGAATCATAGAGATGCAGGAATGGTATGTGTTAAATCATATGGGCTAAAAAAAAATAAATAAAAAAATCTATATTTTAATCTTTTTGGGCAGAAACAAATTATCTTATTTACTACATGAATGGTTTCCTCAATTTGACGCCAATCTTTGGAGGAAACTTCAACCTGTCTGAATTAAACAGTCTGCAGAAGAAAGGACTAGATTATTTATATTATAGAATACTGGTAGAAAATAAAATTGAAGGATTACTTTACCACACATCGAAAATAAGAACATGCTCATCACTCCAGCTTACAAAAATCTAATTTTACTTTTTCTGTTCTGAGAGAACTTTGATAAGTTGGAGATATGTTTATCTATACACATAAGTATGTGTGTGCATATATAAATTCCCCCCAAATGGACAGCACCTAAAAAGAGGGGAAATTCACGGAATTGTTTTGCACCTGTGATTATAAATTCAATTAGAATAATCTTTGATATTTAACCTTTTAGATGTTCCTAAAGTCCCAACCCAAACCATTCTATGATTCTATGATCATCAGTACAACAAAAACATTTTATGATCTATTTAATCCAAAGTATCTCTTGATATTGGTGAAACATTTGAAATGTAATAATAATAATAATAAAAATAATTCTGAACATCTGTTAAATTACTGTTGCAAAGTCTTAATGAGAAAGTAAGAAAACTCAATGCTAGCCTCACCAAAGCCAAAAATAAAAGCTGCATGAGTATCTTGAGCTTAAACTGCGATAACCCAGACATAGTTAAGTCTTGGATATCATGCAACAGTTAATGTCACATGTGCTAGAAAGAGAATGTCGTATTAAATTAACATCTACTGCTCCTCTATGACGTTACTTTGTATAGAATGACTGAATTTATGTCAAAATTGAAACCATAGTAATACATTCAACTATCAGGAGAGCAAAACTGATCAGTGCACAAGTACATAAACCTGAGGAAACTGTTGAGAAAATGCTACTGGCATTTCAGTTTTCCAGAAAAACTACTTTAAGTATTTTTAAAGAAGTGAATTACTACTGAGAATAAACTAAACATGGATGTAACTGTGCTCACAGCACAGGCTTAACACACTGCGTGGGGCCACAGCCGCTCAGGTTTGTGATCGCCATCAGGAAAAAGCTCATTTCTCTTTGAAACTGAACTTTCTACACAAGTGGTGAGGAAGAGAAGGGGCAGGAAGGAACACCTGAAGGATGCAGAAGTGCCACATGTGTGCATGCACGAAGGTATTGTGGGACTAAACAAGAAGATACTGTGGGAAAAAGCAACTTCACTGCAACTTTATTTTTTGGGTCATTCTTCCCCTCCCTCTCCTTTGGCTTAACTCTCTTCCCCCTGAAAGAGTTGGACTCTGCATTGCATCCCAGTGCCAAGCCCAAGGACTTTGCCATTGACTTCCTCATAACAATACTCATGGGAGAGCCAAGGATTGTTTCTTGTGAAAAAAACTTCCTTTCCGAGTACCCATGAGTGCTTACACTAAAGAACAAAAATGAAACATCCAAAAACCTCCAGTTCCAAGTGGGTGAACACTGTCAGATACACAAAATATTGTCATAAGCAGTCACTTCAACAAGAGTCCCATGGAAAACACAGGGTGCCAAAAGCCCCTTACAGCAATCTGCAAGAAGGAGAAATAAATTAATCAAACTGCCAAACGAAGAAGGCTGGGTTTGACCTCCTTCTGATCTCATTACTTCTCTATTACCCTTTTGAAAAACATCCTCTTACAAAGATCACTAATTGAAGATTATGTGGAGGGGAATCGCACCTCTCCATCACCGTGGTAACTTTGACTCATTTGTCATTCTAATAATTCACTTCTTTTCTTTTCTGAACAGACAGAGACATTAATAGACTACCATCAGTTAAAAAGGCAATTTTTCCATTTAATTGCACTCATTAAATACGGGAGTAGAACAATTGGAAAAGCAATACTCTCAATATTTAATCATACAATAGCAATAATGAAACATTACTTCAAAACAAACGTAGCAACGTGTAGGCTGGCATAAAATGTACGTTGTACCAATGCAATTCCTGGTAAAGTTATTTGAGCCTTTTTTCCTTACTTTTTTTGACAATACGAGTGGTCTAACAGCACTGACTATAGCCATGCACTGGAGAGAAACCAGTGGGCAAACTGCTCTGTAATTACCTCATCTTTCTTGTCACTGAACCACAACAACAGAAAGGATTTCATAAACCAAAACAGCGAGTCGATGTATTTGTGGGAAATATTGAACAAGACTGGATTTGCACACTATTTTACTGGAACAAATTGTATCACTTAGGAATGTAATTGAAGATAAAAAGGTTAATCACACTGGTGGAGTGACTGCAACGGGCACAGTCATCAGGTATTTATTTGCCTGGGATATCTTATTTTCCATCTCCTACAGAAATCCTACATCTGTCTTCAGTGTAAGTGCATTCCCATTATAGAAAGTTCACTGTAGTTTAACACTACCATAACATAGTGGGAGCTATAATAAAACCTCTGAGTTGAGGAGATGGGCAGAAAATTTAGAAGTGCCTGTTTCAATTTCAGATGTCACAATACACAACGGCTGTCAAGAAATGTTTCTACTTTTACTGCAATTCTAAACACACAAAATCCAGCCAAGCAGTCAGGCAAATTTCACTGGGACTATTCATGGCAATAGATACCACTTTATCTGCCATTTTTTATCTGGCTTTCCTGTAGGACCAAATTATTTAAATATTTCATTTAGAATTTGATGAGCACAGCAGGCAAGGTCAGTGACCAATCTCCAAGTGTGCTTTGCCACTCTAGATTACAGCTTTTAAAACTGAGCAGGTTAGAGTTTTTAGAGGGGAAACAGAGAGAAATACTAGAAAGGCATTTGGCTTGAGCTACACAGTTGCAGAGTAGCCATTTCTCCAAATTGTTGTACACACTGAGTATCACCACTTTACAAAGATTCCAGCTCACATCAATCAGATTATCTGGTAGATACCATGGTCTGCTTGTTCAGTGGAAGAAGTGAGGGATAATCAGTAAAAGGAAAGAACAAAAGTTTAAACAAAAACAGTTATGTTGGCTACCTTCGCTAGGAAGAGATGTGACAAGTGTAGTATCTCCTTAATCAATTATTTATTCAACACTTGCATGTGAGCAACCTTATTGATTCCAGTGAGACTAAGTGCCAGACCAATATGAAAGAAAATGACAGCAGGACAGGAAGTCAAGAAGCATCATGCAAGGCCAGGTCAGAAAGGCTAAGACATCTAAGATAGCGGCATATTCAATTTAGGAAAAATTGCAATTTAGTTTTATTCCTCTAACTACAAATCATATAATAAAGTTTTCAATTACAAATCTCTAAGTGTAATATTTTACAGCCAAAAAAACAGTCCCTGAATGACTATAGTACATGAATTAAATATACATTGATCCCAAGGATCTTATTTATAAATAGCTTTTAATATAATTATGTTATTATTACCTATACAGCTTGCAATTTTTTATATTAATTCTAACTTAGATTCTACTTGGCCATTACTCACCTTTAATAAAATTTCTTTAAAATCACATGTAACTATTGTTAAACCAGCAGTTTTGGTAGATGGGGAACTGCTGGGCACCACATGAGCACGTGTGGCAAGAAAAGAGAATTCTGAAGAGCAGTTGGGGTAAGCACAACCTGCCCTGATTCTGCTGCCCTGATATGCTCCACCATTTAGAACATTCAAGAGACAAAGTGTAAGAGATCTCCTTGGATTCTGAGATAGAAAGTGCTTGAAAAAATTCACTTTTCTTTCACCCCAAAATTTCTCTAGCGGATCAGTTAAACAGCAGTAAGCAATACAAGGTATATCCTAACAGAGTAAATTAGTAAAGCAACTAGACAAGTTTAAATTGTTCACAGGACCTGCACGAGGGCCAAAACCATTTACAAACCCTACTGGTTTAGAATAACAAAATCATGCCTGATGTGAGACAAAAGAACAGAGCAAACCCAGGGGAGGCTACCCAAGCGCACCTCAGAATTTCACAAGCGTGTTTAATCGGTGTTCTCCTCAGAGTGCTGAGGTATGGTGTTCGTAACTTCTCTGTTCTGTACTTGAGCTGAGCATCTAAACACAAGGAGTCAGAAATGGCTTGTATGAAAAGAGTGAGTAGTTAAACAAATGAATGATATAAAGTCTACATAGTTTTAAAAGTGTCTTTTAGAGGGATGCAGTAAAAAAAGAAGAAAGGTTTCTCAAAAAATTAAAATCTAGCAAAATATCATAGATTGATACTTAAAGTGCCAGAACAAAATACCATCGTGCTCATTTGGAAAGCAGGGTTCATTTTCACTCCAGTTCAGATGTAAAATTCCCTTCAAACATAACACCCAAAATACATGCCCTTTCCTTCAGAACACGTTCTTGAAAAAATTCCAGCTGTGAGGGTGCAGTCAGGCTTTCAGAGGGGCACAGGGATAAGCAGGAATGTCTCTCCTTGCACATGTGCTTTCCAGAGTCACCTGAGCAAGGCTCCTGCCTAATTCTCAGGGTGAGAACACGCTGTATGTCCAGACTATCTTGTGGTTAAGAAAATGTAAACTGTCATGCTCCATTATCTAAACAGGGTTCAGAGTGGTTTTCTGACCCACACCCCCATCCTCCATATATTTTTACATATATTAGCAGCAAAACTGGTTCTTCAAGCAGTATTTCAATACCCGCAATAGATCAGACTGCTGTCCAGCCATGCCAAGTCCAGTTACTGCAAAGGATAGCCAATATTAAAACAACAACAAAATTATTCTCAGCCGTGCAGTGCAGCATTATAAAACCTCCTTCGGGTGCTTGTTCTTAATGATACAGCAGCAACCTTTCATCTTGAATCAACTCAACTTAGTTATCCATATTGATGACTTTTTTGGTGTTGAGATATGAAAATTTCAAGGGAAAGAAAAATACACTATTACTGATAGACATGCTGTATCAATAACTCCATCTTCATTCAGAAATGTTTCTTCTTTGAAGCCACCAGATAAATAAAAATGCCCTGCTATTGCCAGACCTACACATTCTCACCACGAGCAAGTCATGACATAAAAGGAGTGACAACCATCAGGATTTTTATCCCCAGAAAGTACTCAGTGACAAGGACATAAAGCACCATGGACTATTTTCTTTACCCATCCATTCCAACATGAGTCAGACTCTACACATGTGCGAAACTTCATTGGGAAAACCAAAGTCTAAATAGGTTGAAAATGAAAACTAGCAAGTTAAATGAAAACTAACCTGAGTCTACTGGTGCATATTAAATTCTGTACATGGGTGCAGTGTCCAGCTACAAAAGTACCCAAACTGTTAATTGCCGAAGACCAGAAGGCTACAACAAGGGAGATATCATTCTGCACATGTTCTGTTATTCTCTCTCTTTAGCCATCTGCCACTGACCATTATTTGAGACAGGGTACAGAACCTGATGGATTTTCAATTTGACTTAAATGTTGTACTTTGGTTTTTAATACTAAAATCTCAAATCATGAAAAGAGGATGAAATGGCTTTATTCCTGCCATAATAAGACTTTTACACTGATGGTTTAGTTGCAATCACCTTCAGTTTTGCATAGGCAGCCCAAAGAAATTGAGTCAATATACCTGTATGCACATAACATGATTTATTGTCTTCTCACTGGAGACATCAAGTGTAACCTTAGGTTGATGTTTTATCGATTCAATATCTATCATGTAAAGGATATAAAATTGGTTTCCTGCTTTTAAGACCAGTAGTCCACAAATGTACAAACTTCATTTCCAGCACCTGAACTGTGTGTGAGCAATGGCAAGGATTAGGGTTGGGTAGTTTTAACTTAGAAATCAAATCCTGATCAGAGCACGCAGAAACTTATAGTTCGGGCTTAGGTATTTTATCCATTCAAAGAACATTAGGGAAAAAGTGGGCTGAAGTCAAGCCTACTCTTCACTACTCAGTTATCACTGTGAATACGGCAAATGACATGCACCTAATGCATTTACAAAATATTTCTCATTTATCCAGTTACTTGCTTCAAAATATTTCACAACTTGAATAAATCCACACAGAGCATCTGCACAAGAACGATCTATGCACATCAGGCATTTCAAAAGTAGCAAAGTCATGGCAGAGATGAATGAAATACTTCATCAAAAGCTAAAGAAATAGTACATAGAGAAATAAAACCTGCCTCCAAGAAGCCATAAATCCACTCACAATTCCTGTATTCTCATCCTTCTTTATGTTTATTTGGCTAGAAGGGAGAAAAAAATTAAAACCTAATTTTTCAGGACTAGAAAGAAAGTAGGAAACCTCAATACCAGCAGAAAAAAAATAGGGTAATTTATAGAGTTGAAAGAAAACGCAAACTAGGTCACTTATGGTATAAACTAAGTGAATGCTACTATGTGCAAAAAGTAGATCATATAATTTAAAAAAATAAATAAAGCGCAGCTCGCCTTTTAAAGCATTGGTTTGAAAACAAGGGGGGAAAAAACAAGGCCTTGCACTGTTAAATGGTTAAACTGATAAGACTTCAAAAATATCATCTGTGGTCATAAACAGGTGCCCACCCTTTGGCCCTGCTGTGTTCTTGAATTCTTACTCCTTCCGAGGCACAGCCAGGAAATAATGCGAGGAAGGAAAAACCCTCAACTGCATCAGAGGAAGAATAAACACAGTAGGAAAAAAACATGTAAACTCTGTGCAAATACCAAACCACTCTTTTCGGCCTTTAATACCATAGAACTAACAGGAAAATAAGAATGCTACTTGTACTTCTTTAGCCTTTCCAGTAAAAATATATTTAGCTGCTTTACAAACATTTACTGTCAAAACATTCCCTGAAATTAAAATTATAAACTAAGTGTAACAAAACAAGTAATTCAAGTAACTATACAATTCAGCAAAAAGGAAAAACCATAAAGCCTGAAATACTCCAAACTTCCAGTCCTCATTAATTCCCAATTCGCATGCCTGGAGAAGGCTGTTCATTGCAGCTCCACAGCCTGCACTAAGGACTCAGGGTCTGGCATAACTAGACTGCCCAGAAAACTATACTTTTCTCAATTTACAATTACAAAAACAAAATATATCAATCCTGAAAAGATCTCATCTCATAAGATGCTGAATTCCCAGTGACTCCTAAATCTACTGCAAAAGGAATTCAGCTTTCTTTACAAAGGAGACCTAAGAGGTCATTTAAGGTCACAACTTCATTTCCTGACAGAAGCAAGAGGTAAAATTCTGGAAATCCTGGTTTCTAGTCCTATACTCAGCTTGTACAGAAGCTTATCTCAGCTTAGATTTTACAACATAGGCAAATACATTTATCACAAGGAAGAACAAAAAAGCAAGTTCAGTGTTCAGACAACCTGTATTGAGCTGATAACAAATAAATCAATTTTGAGGTTTTTAGCTCCTTTATCAATAGCACTCTTACAGATCGAGAATTTTCTAACAAGAAGCTTTGACTGCTGACTATACAATTTCAACTTCTTTTTTCTTTAAGTGTGTGCCAGATTATGCTTACTGGTATAAAAACAGCATAAATTCACTTCCTCTGGATTTACACTGCTATAGCTAAAATCCGTTTCTAAAGTCAATAAAACAGGTTTAATGAAAAATAAAATTTAAAAGTTACAATAAAAACAAATGATTTTCCCATAAAAATGTGGTGATACATGTCAATCCACTACAACTGAGACTACAGACAGAAGTATTTTTCTGAAATCAGAGGAACTAACTAGAATGAGATCCTCTTAAAGGCAAGTGAGTCTATCAGATATCCCTGCTGTGAAGCTGGAAACCTCAAAGTCACTTTTTACTGGAAATTCCTTTTTCTCATCCCAGATCACCAATGACAGGTCTTGCCACCACAGCCTCCCCCACCCTGTGCAGTCTCCCTGCAAACTCCCCAAATGCAGCCTCTTCTCTGTTCTCCGAGCTCCATCCACACTCCTGACCTTTTGGCCCTTCTGCCTTTACCTGAGCAATATCCCAGGGCTCTGGGCTGAGCCACATCCCATGGACTCTGCTGAAGCCTCATCTCCAGCCCCACATCCTGCTTCTCCTCCCTGCATGACCTGAGTCGCCCTCTTGCCATTTTTGGGACTGTTCAGGGTGATCCCCACCCTGCTCAGGATGACTTTTTTTGATCCCCACCCTGCTCAGGATGACTTTTTTTGATCCCCACCCTGCTCAGGAGTCCTGCCCAGCTGAGCCCTGGAACCCTTGGCTTGGGACTCACCCTCCCAGCTCCTGCTGGGCCCTGGCAGCAGCACTGCTGCATCTCCCAAACATTAATACATCTCCCAAGCATTAATACATCTCCCAAGCATTAACACAACACACCCCCAGTGCTGCTCATTCTCAGCAAAAACCTTCCATGGGGCTCAGTGTGCTTTCCTGCCTCTTGTATTCTTTCCCTGCCTTTCAAGAATTCCCAGTTCTTCTAGGAGTCAGATTTCTGATATAGTTCATTCTATCATCCCAACACGAAATAAAAACACGTCTTCATTTCCATCCACACTGAGACCAATTCAGATTTATTAAGGCTTCCTTGATATTCAGTGATGTCTTATAAGCACTAAATCATCATGAAAGCTCCATAAGAAAGAGGCTGCAATCCTAAAAAAAAAAAAACCAAAACCCAATCAAACAAGAAGCCCTCTGAGAAGAATACATCTCCCAAACAGCACAAAGCTTTCTAGAGCTGCCCAGGATGAGCACTGTACATCTACTGCTCCTTTTTCCCTCTTTGGGTGATCAATCACATCCAGCAACGAGAAAAAATGGAAACACGTTCTGATCTCTGGGCTTCTGGGATGGCTTGAAAACCTGCAGAGCACTCCTCTCATGCAAAAACAAAGCAATAATAATGAGAATGAGCTCCAGCTTTTCAGATGCTCACTCTCAGTACTGGCCTTAACTTGTCCTTGGACTCTTTCCATGCTATCATGATATAAATGCTTCCTAACCAGCAAGAGACAAGGACTATAACTGTATTTAAAGACAAAATACAGGCAGAGATATTTGTTTGTTCACTATTCAACAGCATATTAAGAAATTAACTTCTGGAATGTCTTCTTTGGTTCTCTCAGGAAATGTGCCATACATCATAATTTCTACTTTCCACAGCAAAGATTTTAATAAACAATTTTGCAATTTTGTTTATAAAAAATATATGAAATGGAACAGCAAAGCGTTCATTTTCTCACAGTGAAATTGTCACCAAAGGAACCTGAGAGATGTTTGTATTTGTAGAGTTTTATTATACAGACTAATTGGAGGTTAAAAGAGCAAAAAAGAAAAAAAGCAAAACAGCACAGTGTGTTTGCGTTCTCAGAACTTGGGTACAGTCAGTGGAGAGTCATACCTGTCAATCCTATGACATTTGGGGAACTTGAAGCCTTGTGAACCAGGCTGAACTTGTCGTGGGCAAAACCAATCGCCAACTCCATGTCACACATCCCTAAGCCTACTTATCTGAGGCTGAAACCCTTGGCACAGCCCACGTGCTTGTTCCTGGCCTGATTTCCCTGGCCATGCAGCACGAGCAGTGTCCTGGGGGCTTTACAGAAAGAATTCTTGAAGGGTAACACAGCAAACAGTGACAGAGGACACCCACAGACATCAATTCCAGTGTACACAACACTCACTTTTGTAGATCTTCAGATGCTCCAACGACCTTTTGGTAAATCAGCAACACAAGGGCATTACTATTGCAGAGTACTTACTACAATACTTACTCCCTTCCAGCGTAAAAATCTGTATTTAAGCTCCCCTGAGAGATGGCTCAAAGTATTGGACACATTTTCCAGGTTTTTTGTATTTAAGAGCACAATCCTTTCAAACCTTCACGGCAAGGAAGCAGAATTAGTTCCTGCTGTATCTCAGAACTTAGAAGCTTTCCAAAGGATGTTTTCATCACACCAGAATCAGTCCCAAGTGCTCAAAAGCCTTCTAAGCATGACACTTTTTGAAAATTGCTAATAGATTTTGTGCTTTATGGTACAATTAACACAGGACGTAAAATTGCTAAAATATCAGAAAGAGGGAGTCAGATATATTTTAAGTACTTCAGGAGGCAGCCCAGCAAAGCAGTTGATCCATCAAAAGATCAAACTGATGCTGAGAGCATCCTCCAGTTTCCACAATTGTTAATCGAAGGCAGGAGCCATACAACAAACGCCATGCAGACAGTGGGTAATGACTCTGATGTGGAGTGAAAGGGCACTGAGACATCTGCACTAGATAAAAGTGAAAGCTTTCAGAAAATGTGCCTGGAAAAGAAAAAAAGGAAATTTGATATTTCGCAGCCTTAGTTCCAACCTGATCTGCCATAACTAAACTCAGCTGAACACAGGAAGTTTTAACAAATTGATATACCAAAAGAAAACCTTGTCTTTGCTTCTCCTTCCTCACATGGAATAATAAGAAGAAAGCCATTCAAAGAGATTCTGGAGTCTAATAAATGGCAAAAAGAGGGGGTAGGTCAAATTTTAATCTATTTGACCACGCAAACTGTATTGAATCTGATAATGTTCATGGGAGGTCTACTGAGGGACTTGCATCCTGTATGAATTATACCCAAGGCTCTTAAATTCATTTGAATGCATTAATTCCTAACCTAAATCACAGAAAAGTAATATACTGTTATTGTATTTTCCAATGTATACTCTAGCACAATGCACAAACAGAAGAGTAGTTCATTTATATCATGTAGATTCATTAAAAATGAAATCACCTCCTAAGTCTGTGTGTGTTGATTTTTGAGTCGCAAACATTCATATTTCCCATGTGTAGGAAAGGAATAATTTTATACTTAGGTGTATTCAAGGCTTTGAACTTGATATACATGTAATATTAGAGAAGGAAAATAAAAGTATAATGAAAGATTCTCTATTTCATGTGTTAGAAAACAATATGTTTTCCTCATTAAACCCTCAGATATAAATTCTATAAACCATGAAATTACCTTTGAGCCCCTACTGAAATAACCAGTTCACAAATAAATGATCCATGCAGGAAGAAAAGCAAAGATTAAAATAATAAGAGAAAGTTATATTTTTATCTCAGCCGTCAAAAAGGAAAAATAAAAAAACCAAATCACCAAATTACTACTGAAGTACAGACTTGTAGAGTGGAGATTCTGCTTGATCAGGTAATCCTGAACGATTTAATTCAGACGTATTCTGAGACAGACATCAGTCATATAATCCAAGATTATGAGGAATTAACTCTCACAAGAAATTGAGACTAACTTGGTCAAGGGAAATGTTTGCACAGCTCTTCTTCCATCAAAGTTCCACCAAGCACCATGTTTTCCATCCTGTTACCAAATCAGTTCCAATTAAATATTGCTTTTTGAGTCAACCCTTCATTCTGCTCCTTGAGCAGCCTCCCCACTTGTCCATTTCAGCAAAAGTTTTTGCTTGGGAGAGGAAAAAATTAAGATGACAGTTACAAGGTGGGCTTCTCTGAAGACTGTCAGGCCAATTTTTCAAAAAGTACCTGGCTCAGAAGCACTTAATGCCATTAAAATCAATCCTACCAGAGGAAAGTCAGATTTGGTTAATTGGGAAAGAGACAGCTGTCAGGATTTGGTGGCCTCCATCACAGATGACCATCAACTGCTTTTCCCTCAAAATCACTTATTATTCTCGGGGATGTCACTCCTCAGGAATTATTCTCCATTTCTACCACAGTCCTCACCAGTCCCACCCCAGTTTTCCCAGTCTCACTCCATCACAAGGTCTGGATTTTCCTCACAAGTCCCTCAATCAACAAAGCAACCCCAATTCAGTTCTATTCCAGTGCCTTTTTTTGCAGCATTTCACTCCTTCGGGCACTTTGTGGCACTCAGGCACAGTTCTGTCATGCTCCGGGGGCTCCCAGGTGAGCAGCCCCAGCACAGGCAGGAACCTTCCCAATGCAAACTCATCTTCCTGCCAAACCCCAAGGAATGAAGTCCAGATCTGAGGAGGCCTTACTTAACCTAGAGAAAATGGAGAATAATCCATCATTTATTCTATAGGCTATACTGCAGTTAAATTGGCATCTAGTGGTTTTCTTTTTTTTTGTACTGTGTCTTTCAAGGCATTTTACCAGGGCTGTGAGCAAAAGCAGATTAATGTTAGAGATATGGAAACTCAGGAAGAGAAAGACAAAATTACTGCATTGAATTAATTTGGTTTTCAGGGGACAAAGTGCAGGCTCTCTGAGGGCAGAAACATAAACAAGAACCCATGCCCTAAATATCTTTGAATCTAATTTTCTTCTTTTTAAAAACAGGCGAAAGATAAGAAAATGTTTATCATGTGAACATATGAACAGAGAGACCTCTTTGCAATATGAAACAGAAAGAGGGAGGGGAACTGCTGGAGAAACACGGCAAGAGAAGGAGTTGAGGATGCAAAGGTTGGAGCTCAACCCCAGCCGGCACAAGGGACAAAATCCTGAAAGCAACCAGAAAACAGACTGATGTCACTGTCATCAGTGACAGAGCTGGTTCTGCTTCTTGCTTCCTGCTGTGCCAGCTTCAGCCTCTGGCTGACCCCTCCATGCAGCTACTTTTCCCCCAAAAACATGTGCTTGGGAAAGGCTACGCCGCAGGTCCCCGGGGAGCCTCTCATGCGCAGCTCTGAGTCCGTGGAGCATTATAGAAGAGAAGTCATTATGCCTCACTCAATTAAAACAAGGGGCTGCAAGCATAATTGCCTCTATTTTTTAGAGCTGCAGGGTATCATCCACTCAAAACAATGGTGATTCTTCAGGTAATCGAGTGGCAAAGCTTTTAAGGCAAAGCCAGCACTATTTACCTCCCCTACAATAATAAGAGCTAACAACTCCAGGAGCAAGGCAAGATTGGCACATCTGTTTGGAAGTTTTAAAGAAATAAATAAAAAACCAAAATCAAACAAAAATAGGGAATTACGCACTGAAAATGACATCAGACTGCACCCAAAATTCCATTACCACTCAGAGTTCAGCGTCTAACCTCTGCATTCGCTATGTGGTCAGCCTATTGCCATTCCCTCAAAGTGCAGTAGCAAATACAATTCACATGTTTTGCACCTAAAACATCAGAAGCAGAGAAGCTTCCAATTCTTTATTTAACTTGGAAGTCTTTGATAGAATGGCAAACTAGTATTGCTGAAAATTTACTCAATAAAAATAACAGACTCCTTTTCAGCAAGACTTGAAGTTTAGGTACCCAATGTCGCGAGGATAGGAAATTTTAAGACCGAATTCTAAATCTCTAAAAACAAGCACCTATACACCGAACACGGCAGCAAACTCTTAAATAGGCTGGAGTTATTAGATGTGCCTTTTGTACTTTGCACAGACATTTCCAACAAAACCAGCTACAAGGCTACAAAGCTCCAGTCACAGACAGGAATTTAACTTAGCACATATTAGCAGCCCGCAGTGGGCAAATGTTCAAACACATTACAGTTTTAATATAATTATAATTGTTGAACATGTTCAACCAATTAACCACAAATATTCTGTTTATCTCAGATGCTGCCAAAAATTGTGAGCTGCAGTCAAAATAACATGATACTGTCGTCCTTCTGCAAAGAATAGCACTAAATCAAAGGCAAAAACATATGGGAAAAGCCAAAGCAAATATCTTATCTGATATTTTATAAATCATCGAATATCATATTTTAAAAATTTTACTCATACAGATAGAAACTGCCACATATATTTATTTGATAAATTCACATTTTAAAAGTTCATGTCACCTCCTAAAACAAAGGGCTTCAGAATAACTTGCAGCACATGTTTCTTTTTTGTCCAGCCCCCAGACATCAAAATTCCACAAAGCATAAACAAAATGCAGATAACAGAAACACCAAGTAAAAGCTGGTGTGCCTTTAGGGTTAAGAACAAAATCATTTGATTGTCTGCTTTTCTGCATCAACTGCACAAGTACAAAACTATTTTAAACAGCCAGATGAGTCCATCTTATGAGGGAAAAAAAAATTAAACCACTACAATTTGTCTTTAAGAAAGAATTATTAAAAACCTTGGCTGTACAACTCCTATTTAGACAATCTGCAATGCTGCAAAAGCACTTTTTTCAGTGGTGTCCCCTAAATAATTAAGCTGTTCCTTTTACCATACTTCCTATATTACAGAAGTCGTTTTCCTACAATAAATCAATAACTCATTCCTTATGTCAGTCATTTTTCTCCATTTAACTGAACGGACTAAAGACCAACACTGAAAGTTAGATTACCTTTGAATTATGTGCGTAATTTAAAATTCAAAGTACTACACTAAGGAGCCTTTTAGAGTGACCACTCCACAGCCTCTTCATACAGATAACCCTTCACATCTCTGCCCACAGCTCTGAGCACAACAGCAGCTCAGGAACAGTTAAAAATGTGAGCATTGACAGGAAATGGCCAGCACAGACCAGAGCCAACACTCTCCTTTATTTACAGAATTAAAATGACAAGCAATGGGCGAGAATTGCAATAACATCCCCAGCACCCCCCATGCGTTCAGATTAAGTCATATTTGCATCCGATGGTGTAATTAATTCCAGCAGCTTCCAGTGACCTTCTTTGCAGGCATTATCAATTAAAGATTTAGCCCCACTATTAAAATATTTGAGAACTCTGCTTATTTCTTAAATAATCCCGTGAAAACAAAGAACGAAGAAAATTAAACATTAAAATATCGATTTTTCCACATTTTAATGAGCATATAATAGAATATCTTAACATCAGCATGTAGTTTGGTCACAGGTTAAGGGAAACACTGGTTATGTTTTTTATTAATTTATAGCATAAAATGTGCTCTTATTAGAAATAAATCACTGACAAGAGAATAACTGATATAGACAAGAAAAAAGATAATACGTCAAAAAAGCCCTAAAAAAATGTTCATGCTTTCTGCAATTTGCAAAAAAAAAATTGATAATATTAAGGAAAACAAATTTCCAGAGGCAATCTTCAAACAGTGCAAGCCTGGGAAGCCTGTATCAATTAATTAACTGTCCTGTCTCAAAAGAATAAAACAATTTAATCCATCCTTCTATATTAAAGGTATGGATTTGTTCAGAGTGCTCTGTCATCTATTAGCTGTCTATGACTCTAAAGCACAAGTTGTTGAGACATTTGTATTCTCCAGAATTAATAACCATAATTTCACTACTTCAGCTATGCTTCATTTTAAGATTTTTCTTAGGAAAACTTCATAGGCTCTTTTCCTACCTCTGATGTCTGCCACCAGTGATTAACACAGCTGGACAGCCCCTCTGGTCCTGCACTGCCTTCAGCTGTCAAAGAGGAAGATTTTTGGTTCTAAAACCTTCTCTTAAATTTTTTTCTAAACTTTTATTTTTTTCACTGAGTTTTATTTTAGTGTTACGTTTGAGTTCCCACTCCATCCCCCCAAAATTAGCAGTTTAGGGAAGCACTTTGTGCCAAGATCTCTGATTTGGGGATATGTACAAAATCAGGACTATTATTTTTTCATGTAGAACACCCTTACAATCAATCACTAATTTTTTTTTTTTTAGATTATGTAACTGCAAAAACTGCAAAAAAGGTACTTTTTTAAATGCAGAAATTCTCATCTTAGCATCATCCCACTAGACTCTGAACCTCAGCATTACCTGAAGCAATTAGAAGGAACCAAAGTGGCAAAGTAGTGTTAGGTAATGCTTTATCTTCAGCATTCTGGAAGCTCAGCAAGACTTCCCCTCGAAGCTGCTCTCCACTCCATTTCAGCTCAGCACCCCGGATCTGTTCTTCACCAGCTGCTGATGTTCCTTGTATTAAACTGAGAATTTGTGAGAAAAGCAACACTTCCTGCTGTGTGTCAGCTTTGCATGAGAGCACTCGATCCTAAGTCGTGATACTCTTCGGATGCTTTTCTGTAAATATTTTTCATTTCAGGTAAACGTGGGGGGGTGTCGATAAATTAAGTACTAATTACAATTATTACAACGATTACTTACTTAAAAGCAAAATTAATACATTGTGGAATTTTGCTTTTATACAATTTTTACAGTAATGTTTCAGTGAAGAGACCATACATCAGCTTCTGATTTTCAATCGGCAACTGCTTCACTTTGATTATTTTACATAAGGAAATATAAAGGAAAACAGCACGACAACTGAGAATGAATTCGTTTTGTTATACATCTAGTTTTGATGGGGAAATTCTTGACACAAAACCCATGCACCTGTTCTGGTATCCTAAATTGACTGAATTATGAAAAACTAAGATTAAACAAAAATTTAACCATTATTGGCTGACTTAAAGACAAGTTATAGAGTCCATTCTTTATACAGCAGGACCGTAATTCTTCTGCATGTAGAGATTTCAGGAGATCAAAATATTATTTAGCTTCAAATCAAAAGATCTGTTATTTTAGTAAAGTCTAACAATACTCGAAAGTAAAATTCCTCATCTGGGGCTGTAATATTTGCTGAAAAAAACCTACTTCAAAACATTAATCAAATTTTTCGCCTACTGGGCAGCCATATGGTAAAGCAGCATGTGAATCTCACAAACTTGCTGATCTTCTGTAACTGGGTGCTATTAATTACGCTTGCTGCATCCATCTCTTAGATTTTCGCTTTGTGAAAAAAAGTATTTATTGCAACAGCTTTTACAAAACAAGGGAATGAAAATCACAATTGATTAATGAGCTGAATGGAAATATTTCCGTTAGCAGGTTTTTAAAATGAGTAAGGATTAATACCGTGGGTGAAAATGAACCCTAATTGTGTGTCCCCCCCACCACTTTTTCTTTGGCAGAGGGAAGGGGCCGCATGAGCAGGGAGAGGGTCTAAATATGCATTTTTCACTGCATCGGCTTTAGGTGATAATAGGGTTTAAATTAAATAGTTCAGTGCTGTAAAGGTTGAGGACTTCATATGTTTTAGTGCTAAATTCCCTACTATGAAATTGAATTGTTACACAAGTGCAAATTGTGTTTGGTTTGGATTTGGGGTTTGTTTTTGTTTCTCAAATACAACTAAGAGTTTTCCTGAAATCCAGAGAAGCAAACAATTCAGAATGATAGTCTCCATTTTGGCTTTAATTCCTCAGGCCGCAGTACTGAGGCTGTTTTGGGATCTCAGCCATAAATCTAGTTAATCATAAATTATAGCTAGAATATAATCCTTGACTCTACAGCCTCATGTGCCAGGGAAACGGACACCCAGGAATTACTGAAAGAAGATTGTAGGGGCTGGGCAGAAAAGCCAGCAAATAAGTTAAAATTGTGTTAGTTCATACACAAAAATCCCAGCCTGGGGAGAGGAGATGTGATACCTTTAGCCACTGCACACACCCAGAGCAGCAGAAGTCATGGCACACCTGTGAAGATTTGCTATATCACATCTTCAGGTTCAAAAGGATGATTTTTCCTGCTCTAATCTTCACATTAGTCTCCTCTACAAAACTAGCTTATTTCAACATTTGGCAGAGTGGGTGAACTTCATCCAAGGCATCAAGGGTAATAATTAGAAGAGAAAGGTGAGGATTAGTTTGTGAGAGAGACCAACAAAGTTATCAAAAGCCTGAAATCCAGACTCACTCCTTGTTTCCTCCCAGGGTAAGACTGAGACAGACTGAAAACACAAAACAGCTCTATAACCTGAAATATTCTGTGTATGAGAGTCCTCTCCTCAGACCTGAAAGAACAGTACAATATCAAGAATATTCAAATAATTTTAATAAATTATTATGATGATGACAAGTGGTATGCCCTCAAATAACTATTACTGGCAGCTTGCTGCAGGTAGAAAAAAGGGAAAACAGTGTCTTGAATGTAGAACTAGGACCCACTAGAGTTATTATTTATTTAAAATGACCAACTCAAATACAGCAACTTCATGTGGAAGGAGACAAAGAAACCTTTACAATCAGACAGACTGCTGAATGATTTAAAACATTACATATTTCCCAGACTCTCGAAGCACAACACTCAGATATGCAAAGGAGTCACTTCTGTCCTGCCAAGTCACCTTCCTGAGCCACAGTGTAAATTCCCTTCCCTCCCTAAAGTCCTTGCGCTTCTTAGCTTACAGAAATTTAAGCAGGTAATAATCAAAATGGCAAAATATCTAATTATCAGCTACTTCAAATTACATGGTCACCCACTGGATGAGATTTCATTCAGCCTAGGGTATATATCTGTGTTCATAAAGAAAGAACAGGAGGGGAAAAAAATCAAGTGACTTCAAGAGCTAAAGCAGCAAGGGAAGTTTTGGCTTAAGAAAAAAAAAATTAAATAGAAGGAAACTATGTTTTTTTAACAAACCTGCCCTGAGCATGATTTTCGTTATGGAGTAGCAACAGAAATAAGGGCAGTTTCTAAGTCTGATTACCGTTTTTTTTTCCCTGTGTCATTCCAACTCCAATACAAATTACTATCTTTATAAACAGTGAACAATAAGACAATTCTTGCAATTAGCCTTCAAGCTCTATACCTTTAGAAGGAAAAATCATTCTTAAAATGAATATGAAATGTTTAAACATTTTTAATTAGTGACCCAAAATGTGTGCCATAACTTTTCATCACCTCGTGAGTGATCTCTAAACCTCTCCTGCATACATTGACTGTCTGCTTAAAAGTTTAAAGAGCTAACAAAATGTTTTAACGAGATACAAATCTCAGAGATCATTAATCAATATGTTCAATGTTATTTGTGATAATTCATCATGACATGATATTAATGGGTTACTGTACCCTTCAGAGGTGAGATTAATGCAAATGAGCAGCCACAATTAACTTTACTGCTCCCAACTCACAGGAATGGACAGATGATTATAAATGACAACTATATGTCAATTACAATATCCAATAAAGTGAAGCTTAGAGGGCAATCTATCTACTTTTATAGTTCTTGCCTGACATAGCTGAATTTAGCTCAACCCACTGTTGTCACAGTGTAACCACTGCTTTGAAGGAGGGGTCAAAGTTTTCATTTTCTATTTCTTCAGAAGGAATTCAAATTGTGCATCTAAATGCATTGTCTGAAGAAAAGCTGCAGGAAACCGAGAACAGATGTTGCTTTCTTCATCAGCTGAAGGAAATCATATCTGTTCTCAAATTCCAACAGCAAGGCCACAAGGAAAATAATCTGCCCTGCTGCGTAATATATTTATTCAATGAAAAAAAATAGAGCAAACATATCAACGCAGCAATGGGAAGGAATTTCCATTTGGTAAATTGCTTTGTCACACACAGGATGCTGAGTCCACTCAGGTTAGGGATGCTGAGGTGCTGAGCGGTGTGCGCAGGTTTGTGCACACACAGATATTCTGTGATCACCTCTCGAGCACCGAGGCTCCTGCACCAAACAGGTAAGACTTCACAGGAAAATGCCCACATTTCTAGTGGCAACAAAAGAGCTAGAAACAAAGGCTTTAGATGTTCTAAACCAGAGAGCTGGCCAGATTGAGGAAGTTCTGAAAACATGACCAATACAAAATCATGACACCTCAGTAAATTATATATTTACAAAAAAATGGGGAAATCAGCTCTGATAACGTGTTCAGATTTTGGCTTTCTGCCCTCCACCAGAAAAAAAAAAAAAGCATCAGTGATGATAAGAAGAGAAACATTAGTCAAAACATTGTGGGAAGCCATGGCAAGAAACACCACAACACAGATATTTCCTGTAATTTCATAGATTTCCCTTTGTAGAGCTTTTCTTATGTCTCATGGCCAGTGAGGATGCACTGGGACAGCTCCTGCAGAGGGGTCAGAGATGTGCCCTGTGGTTAAGGATGGGCGCCAGGGCAGTAAAAAATACTACAGCTGCATTTTACATTTACATTGAGCTTTCTCAGTGCAACAGCAGAATCCACAACTGGAGCTCTTCGCATCCATACACTCCAGACCATGCTCAGTTTCTATAAATCAGACACAGAGGATTTCCAAAAAAGGTTACATCTGGAGAGTGTTTTGGGATAAATCAAGAGTCCTTGAGACAACAGTGGAACAACCAACACCAGTTGTGCAAAGTACCCACAGACCACCCAAGTTCCTTTGAGAAAAGTAACTCAAAGGATGCTTCTTGCTTTCGATTTCACTCCCTCAACAAAAAGCATTTGAAATTTATTTTAGCTGTCGTTAAAAATATTGGAAAGTTGCTCATGGTTTATTTTTTAAATTATCTTCCCTTTCTTTATATGCCCATCTGAAAATCGGGGTCAGTTTTTGTGAGTTCTGCTTTGCTGTGAGCAGCACCCAATTCCACGAGGCAAGTTGGACACTGGCACTGCAGTGAAATCAGAGAGGAAGGGACTGGAGGGCTATGGAAGCACCTCACCAGGTAAATCAGCAGCTCCCCTCGAAAAATATTCCAAAAAAGCTGCTGGGGGTTTTGGCTAAGCAATATTTTAGACACTATTTAACCAGTTATATTAGCATAACACTAAATTTTCATCATTCAAGTCATAAGACCATGTAAGTATGTTGATACTTTAATATTTTGCTGGAGGACAGCAGGAGAGTTCCTGATTTTCTTTAAAGCAATGTTTTCCAAAGGAACTCTCTCCTCCACCTCATTTTGTTTAATCTAATCATCAAGAAAAATGGTTTTCTGCTGAATAAAACTGCTGACACCATTATCATCGTTTTCAACACGGGGAAATAGGAGAAATTCTTTACTGCTTCCAATACGGATGATAATACACATTTTTGTGACAATATTTTGTCAATTTTCTCGCACAAAAGCACATCCTGAAAAAACATGTTTTTGAGAAGAAACAGTTTCCATGTTGACCTCTAAAAAACTGAAGTCTACAACTACCCTTAAAATAATTTGGTGATAGATAATTAGCCTCAGAGCTAATATTTTAACTAAAAGCACTATGCCCTATATATCCCCAGCAATCCCACATCCACCAGCAGAAATAAGGTGTATTCCATAAAAATAACACACTACAATTTGAGCACAGACAAATGCCAAATAAATTCATAATTTAGTCTCTGTTTGTGTACGAGGAGGATTTCCTTTCGGGGTTTTTTGTTTGGTTGGTTTTTGGGCTTTTTGGGGCTTTTGGGGAGGGGCTTGGCTTTGTTTGTTTTGGGGTTTTTTTGGTGGTGGTGGTGGTGGGTTTTGGGGGGGGGATTGTTTTTCTGGGGGGGTTTTGTTTGTTTTGGTTTGGGTTTTTTTGATTTTGGTTTAACTAATTAATCAACAAATTTGAGTTGGCTAAATAAAACCTCTTCCAACGCCTCCTATTTAATTGCAGTTTGGCACCAACAAATATATATCAAAATTATAGTATCTCCCTTGACAGGAAGCTCCTTGCTTCCACACACAGTTATGGCTCTCTGCAGAGTAACCAAGAACTGCTGACAACCTTGAACACTGCTACAACAATATTACTATACTTGGCAGAGAAGTACCCTTGCGGCAAGAGAAAAGCTGTAATTTTGACTGTCACTTCACATTACACTAGATATTATTTCACTATATACACACACACACTCACAAAACTCTTAATAGACGACAGTTTTCTCACTGCCCAGCTCCTCTATTATAAATGACAATATAATGCTGTTGACCTACTGGTAGGATCGCTAATAAAGCTAACATTTAACATCGCTGAAAATTTTCTTTTAAAATATAGCTGTCATAAATTGGCTTGTCCTGGTCGTCTCAAGCTACTTAAGTAGCTCAAATTTATTTCATCTTTTTTATTATTCATTTAAAAAAAAAAAAAAAGAAAATGTTTTAAAACAAAGGGGAATTGTAATTCATTTGGATTTTGATGGCACATTCTTAAATATTTGAATAATTGCTGGCATTGTAAACTTTAATACCTTCATCCACAAGGTGCTTTGATAAGAAAGGGATTAGTACACTCAAAAAGACCCCAACAAAATCATCTTTCTAGATTTCCAATAATAACATAAGTAGAAAGGTAACAATAGGTGATAAATAACAGGGAGTCAGAAGAAGAGCTAAATTACTGACTTCCTCTCTAGGCCCATTTCTGCAACTAAAAAAAATGAGTTTGGACGCATTTAATTGAAAAGTAAATTTTGAGCACATAAGTACAGAGGACAAAGCCCCTACTTTAAAATTTTCAGTGGTACAAAATGTTCTGCTTTGAAAATTAGTATCTTTGTGGCCTGATGAAAGGAGTATTTCATTCTTTTAAACCAGATCCAATTCTAAAATAGTTTACAGCACAGCCTACCTCCTTACTTTTTGTTTTGTATGCTGTATACATTCAATACACAGACTGCTCACTGATTTCCAAACATTTTTGCATGTACACATTCAGAACTTGCACAGCCCCACTGTACATCAACAAAAGAATCTCAGTGAAATATGGCCATGATCAATTCCCACAGGCAAATCCAACTGCTAGAAATCAAGTTTTGAAATACTCTGATATCAATTCACTGCACTGCAAGCAACTCCCTGTTTTGGCTAAAAGTAAAACAAGATTTAATTAAGCAAACAGGATTTAAATAGACCTAAACAGGGCCTGGAAACAAAAAAGCACCATTCTGATTTTATTGTAGTTCAGGCATACTTTGCTCCTACCCTCGTGTTATTGATATAGTGTTTCAAATGCATTTAGAAAGACACCATCTCACTTGTGCTGTTTAGATAAGGAAGCACCACTGAACCTCTTTGCCCTTCTCCAATAAAACATATCAAAAATTTCAGCACTGTCTGCTGACCGCACCACATTTAACAAGATTCACAAATGAACCCAGAGTAAGTTTCCCACTGTGACACATTAATAATAAGTTCCTTATCCCATCTATCCCAAGCCATGAATATGTAATGTTATAAAATGAGTCCTTTTCACACAACAGAACCTCAGACGTGAATAAATAAAAACTATCCATCACAAGCCTGTGAAAAATTAATGAGAGTTCTGAGACATAAGGAAAAATTGGTTACTGAGATGATAAGGTCCAGTATGTAAAAAGCATGCTCTCACCAGCTGTAAATTTTATTTTAAAACTTTGCAAAAAGAGTTTAAAAGAAAAAATAAAAATCTTTCTGGAGCATATTTACCATAAGAAACAGAGAAGGGGGAAATGCTTTAATGACGAGATATATATCTAATAAACCCAGCCAGCCTTTGGAACCAGGAAGGGGATCAAACATCACCCTAACAAAGAGTTACAGCTCCACTTTCAGCAAAGTTGTAACCTTAGATATTTAGAACCACAATTCCTATTCCATTTCTTTTCCCTTTGGAATGGAAATCCCTGATGAAATAAGGCACTGTATCTCCCTAAACTTCATTTACACAGATAAATGAAGAATGCGCAGAAATAAATTATTTTCATTCATGTGAGTGCCTCTTTACTGTGCCAGCGAAGACTTTAATCTCTCAATATGGAGTAATCAGGTTTGCAATATGAAGAGAAATAAGAAAAAAAGCAACATTTTTCAAAAGAGTCGAGCTGCCACTATGTTCATTAATCCATTTTCCCAAAATTGCCCCAAAGACGGAGTTGATGTTTGAGGAGCACGAGTCCTGTGGAAGGTCTGCTCCAATCCCATCACCAAGAAATGCTGGCACTTTGTCCTCAGGCAGGGGAAAAAAGCAGACAAAGAGCAACAGGTCCTACCCAAGGCCTTGAAAGGCATTCCTCAACACAGACAGCACTTTATGAACTTTTGTCCCCATGCACTTCAGGAAAGATTGCATGATCTACAGCCCATTTAGTGAAATGTTAGCCATTTTAATGCCTCACAGCTAAAATTAAAATGATGTCTTGTGATAACGAACTAGGTCTCTAATTTTTCTCCAAAATCTCCCCCATTAATAAAGTTTTTCTCTCTTCTATCTCACCATCACTCCCACATCAATCTACGTGTTCCTCCAGGTTTGGTGTCCCAAAGTGTTTATCGTTTCTTCTTTGTTTCTTACTTCTGACAAATACAAAAGCATTTAGCTCCTCTTTGTTTACTTCAGTGACCATTTGGAGGGAGCACATCCCATGGTACTCTGAACACACATGAATACACAGGACAAACACAGGGTTTCTCCTTTCCTGGGGGGTGCACATGTGTGAAATTATGAGCTTGGAGAGCACATTACTGACCCTTTCCTTGCTTAACAGGACAGGAAATCATAATGAAAAAGGACAGTGGCAGAGCCCCCTTCCCTCCCCAGAGTACAGATTAGATTTCTCCATCAAGGAGTGGCTTCACTACATCAAAACCTGGTCAAGCAGGATGTTTTATTCTTGGCTTCTTGAAAGCAGTTATGTCGGAAAGGATGGTCCCCAGAGTGCTGCCAGGGGTGTCTATCGGCAAAATAAATTACCTTCTCAAGTCTGCACTGGCAGTGATTGAGTGACTGTGAAGAATTATTTATTAGTCTTAAAAAGCCAGTGGATACAGTTACGGAATTATTTTTTCTACAAAACTATCATGGTCTTGAAGAAGAAATGGAGATACAGTACAATCCCCTCAGACTGTAGGGTTTGTTTGAGAGGGGAGCAGGTCCCCTCTGCAAGGTTCTGTAAGAGCTCAATCCTTGTCCAAAATTCCTGTCTTCCAGGGTGATGGCCTGACTTCCTTTTGGTTCCTCTTGGTCACCTTTGTCATGAGCACTTGGCTTTCCTCCCATTAATGTTATAAATACAGTAACTCTCTTCAGGAGGGAAATGGAGGAAGTAATAGTTTTTTTATTAATTAATTAATACATTAATAAAGAAATGAAAAACCTAAAAACCAAAACCATAGCACAGTCCCATTACTATAAAGCTTTTCTTACCATGATGAAAGAAAAATCCTGCAGCCAAATCATCTCACACTATTGGCTAACTCCTCTGTTTTAGAATATCTGACATTTAAGTCCTTTGGTTTGCATTCAGGCCTAAGGATTCTCTCATTTTTCCAATAAATTTTCTTATTAAATCTTTTCTCTCCCCTTTTTACTCATGAAATTTCACAGCCTCTCAAATATGTCCACCAGACTATTTATAAGACCTTGCTGCTTAAATAGGTATTAGATTTTCAACGGGGCCCATGCAGCTGAAGATTCCTTTCTTAAATACCCTCATTTGCAGGTTGACCTTTCTTGGCTTGATACACATATTTTGCAGGGGAAGAGCCTTCAGGTCCATAATCAGCACAGTCATATGCCCACCACAGCCATACAGACGAGCATGGCAAAAGCCTGCTAAATATCTTTGACATATATTATTACTACACTTTGAGGTCAACTTTACATATCAACTCCCGTGAGGAAAGGCCAACTGAGGGTTGATTAATTTTCAGGCATATTTTAAGTCTTACAATATGCATCACCGTATGTGAGCAAGACACTGAAATATATTTTTTATACTGGAGGGGGGGAAAATCAAGAGCACCACTGTTTGTTCTTGGGTTCTCTAAGTCACAAGAGACAGCAGCGAAGGACAACCAGAAACAATTTCAATTTGCTATTTCCGTCTGACGAGTAGCAGTCCCTGTAATGCACTTCCTCTGCTGTTGCAGCATCAACATTCCTCTATATTTTTATGCAATCTATATTTTCACTTGTTTGGCACTGCAGTGGTTGCAATTGGCAGTGCAATAGATGAGTGGGCAAAGCATGAAATTAAAAGATATTCTCCCCGCATCACGCTGACAGTGCGAAATCTCAGCCAATAGCAGCCAAACCCCAGAATGTTTATTTTTAAACTAGGGCAATATACCATTAGTTCTCAAGTTTAATTCAATTGATTTTCAGGCAAATAACAATAAAATTAACCCCTAGATAGGACAATATTTCGGTGATGGATGAGAGTGCTGCAGCGAACACCAGACCTCACACAATGAATTCTCTGCCATCACACACCTCCCCCGTGGGACACCCTGGCAGATCAGGACAGAAGTGATTCTGGGGCCAAGAGGAGTTCCCTGCTTCATCACCTCAGCAAAGATGGATTCCACGACCTTCTGAGAAAAGCCTATATATAATTTTTGCTGAATAGGCCCCTCAGTTAACAGCAGAATCCAATTTGTAATTTAGCCTTAAATGCATACTCCACAAAAAGCTATCAGGTAAGAAAAACACCTGACATGTAGATAAAAATGCTTTTTGACATACGTAAGTAAAAATAATACTATGGCATTTCTCAAATTAGCCATTTGAAGTGTGCACACCCTGAAAAAGTTTCAGCATATAAGCATTTATTTTGGTTTTAAATTTCTTTTTTTTTTTTTTTTTTGACAAAGAAAATATTTATGAAAAGAAAACTAAATAATTAATTTTACTGGCTGCAAGCTGGGATTCTTTCCTGGTTAAACTATATGCAGTGAAATGGCATTTAAATTATATGAGAGAATTGATTCAAATGGCTTCCATTAGCAATTTGGCAGGCTGCTGTGAATTGCTCCTAATCAATTTTAAATAAAGCCATTCTATCTGCGAATGGAGACATCTCCATGTTAAACATCTCCACGTTGCACAACTGAAAAACAGTGGCCAAAATACAAATTTCTTCATAATTTCTTATAACTCATTGTGTTTAACAATGTGCCATCAGTGAAACTAATGCAGAATAAAATGACTGCCTCTGTCCTCAGAGAAATGTTCTGGGCTCTAAAGGTTTTCTCCTTTCTCTTATGTTAATGAATATTTCAAAGTAATGCTGTTCTAGGCCATTTTACAGTACAATCATATCTTAATTTTGCTTGAGATTTTATCAAGAGTAATTAGATCCATTTGAGCTGTAGATATTCAACACACATATAGCACAACCATCTGAAGCAGGTAAGTTCGTATTATGAGAATTTATATTAAAAAAATTAAAACCACACAAATGTCATTAGACATTCAGAATTTTCTGCTTGTTGTGTCTGGCTGTTGTTTAGAGGAGACATCTACAATTTCAGACCAAACTTCTTTCCCACAAAATCTTTGCACAGCACAAAAGAACAAATTCTATTTGTGAAAATCTATCTTCTATTTAAAGTAGCTCGAAGGACACACTTTCATAGTGGGCATAAGAAGACAAATACATAAATTAAACCATTGCAGTTTACATGAATCCAGGCACATTGTTCAAATAAACCTGTAAATGGATTTATAAAAACATTTAATGTGAAATATCTTAATTCAACAACAAAATCTAACTTATCAGTTCAATATAATTCTTCACTTTGACTTCATGTGCCACAAAAAGAGACAAGGCTGGTTTAGATGCTGCAAAATTTTGAGATGCGAACTCAATAACACAGTTTCAGATGGCCACGGTCCGGTTTGGTGTGTCTGGCAAAGCAGGTACTGACTGATATGGGAGTCAGAAAGGCTCTATATTGGTCTCTCTTGAAACAGGATCTCAAAAAACCTTGTCCTGATGGTTTCAGTGATTCTGGTATTCACAAAATCTTTCCTTAGTCTGATGTCTTTGCACTGTCCAGCTTTTAATAGCTCATATTTGGTAATGAGTCATTTAAAGAAAAAAGAGATAATGTTTGTCTTATACAGAGATGTTTGAGTCTTGGTTCAGAAAGCTTTTTATAGACAAGAAATAATTAACACAGTAATGGTAGCAAGAACACTGTAATGAGACAAAACTAAGGAAGTAAAACATCATTTTAGGAAGCATTGTTTAAATGCAATCTGTTTATAGTTTAAATCACCTTCCTAATAATGGAAAAGCACATCATAAACTGTCAGAAACCAGTGAAAAAGCAAATTCAAACACAGACAAGGAATTCACACTGTGGGCTGGGGAGACCTGGGGAGTGAGAACATGAAATGCCTTTTCCACAGGAAGAAAACAGTTATTTAACAGACTGTGGCTGCTACAGTAAATCAAAGATTTACTTTACAAAGCAGTAAACACGGTGAGGAGGAACCTCTTCCAAAGACCATAAAGCAAAGAGGTGTCAGTAAATAAAGCTGTCCCACACACTTCCACTGCTCAGCTCCAGACGTGAAAGCACAGCTTTCAAGAATCACAAAAGTCAGCAGGAGGTATTGCACAGGATACCTCTGCTTATTTATCCCCTTACCACCCCCTCTCTGACTCGTCCAAAAGAAAATGTGGAAAAACAGAGCACAGACGTGCAGATGGAGCAACAGAGGCCAAGAGCTGATACAAAGCAAGGCTTAATTCTGCTGTTCCACTTTCACTGCATACACAGTCTGGTCAGGGCAGAGATGCTGTCGTGCTGAGGTGCAGAAATGCACTGTGCATTGAGTAATTCTGTGCTTATAAAGCTCAAATTCCTCAGCATTCTACACATGAGAGCTGGATGACTTCCCTGAGAAGTGCAACCCCACACGCCCTTGAAGGAGAGTCTCCCTTCCACACCCACACCTGGAGAGACACCTCTTTCTTTCCTGATGAAAGCACAGACACTGAAAATAGACTGCATCTCCCTTGTTTTCCTTGTGAAATCTATGGAAATCATTAACCCTCCCAAAAAGAAGCAGAAAATGCTTTCTGATATGAGAAACTCAGTACCAAATTTTGTCTTGCAAAAGATTTTTGTGGAATGTTAAAGACTTCAAAATAGAGATCTATTAATATCTCTATTATTAATAAAACCTACAGAGGAAGCAATTAACACAACTTTAATGCTAAACAATTTTTGAACTCAGCACATTTAGACTAGACTACTTATCACAAAATTACTGTTCTTATTTCTGTTGGTTGCTAAACAAGGTAATACAGTAATACTTACCACAACAGTATTATGCAATGATCCAGTTTTAATGCACACCAGCATTCAAGAAATTAGATATAGCGAAAATCTCTCATGACTACTTAAATTTTAATCACTTTTTTATTGTTATACTGCAGGAGTCAAGAGTAGAGTAAACAACATTCTTAACCCCACTGGGCCTTAAGCAGGTTCTCCTTACAGAAATGTGAAGATGTTGGCAATTTGTACAGTTCAGAGATGCTAAAAAAGTCTGCCGTCATCCAATACCCCCTTGTATCATTAAAACATTCTTATACAGCTAATTCACAGACAGTTCAGATACCTTAAATCCATCAATAGCATTGGAAAAAAATAAATTTACTACCAAAACAACATTTCAACAAATCTTTAAAGCAAGTTCTTAGAAAAATGCTTTGTTTGAGGATTTTTCACAAACTTTTACAAGACAGGGAAAAAAAAGCCTTAAAAAAATCCATTGCCTAAGCTTGCTGAAGTAATCTATGATTTCTGTTGAGAAGGAGTGCTATTGAAATAAACAGTACTATTTGGCTGGCTGTGTAAGACAGCCAGTAAATTAAATCTTCCATGTCTTCTTCAAATATTTTTTTTTAAGAACAGCTTTGTATCTATCCCAGAAATAAAATCCTGATGGTTCAAAATCGCAAGTTTTCTACAGCAGTTATGAGCCTGTGTTTGACCAGTCTCCTCCTCAAACACAAGACACACAGATGTGCACTGAACCTATTAATGTTTACACAAACCACGGAGTGAAGCCATGGGTGCAGCTGCTCCTGGACACAATTTCACAGTGCTGAAGTCACTCGGATGTAACTCAGATCCACTATTGCTGCTGGTTTTCTACACTTTGTTATACAGCAGATTGGGGGAAAAATCCTAGAATATGTCAATAATACAAAGAGAAGCTCTAGAAGGGCGGGAGTGGGTGTAAGGAACACAGAGAACATGCATCCAAAGGAAGGTAACTGTCCTAGGTTACATGGAAGGTGTAACCAAAAGTATGTATTCCATTACCATCTCCATAAGCTGTTAAAACAGGTGGGGAAGTGTTCTTTGTGTTCAGCATGACTCAGCCCTGCTAACACCATCAGGGCTATCTCTGCCCATGGACCATCAAGGTCTGCAGGAGAGACCCAGCCCTGCTAACACCATCAGGGGCTATCTCTGCTCATGGGCCATCGAGGGCTCAGGAGTGACTCATAGGATTACATCAGCACACTGTGAGATGCCCCGCACAGAGGGCAGCAACTGAACATTCCTACCTGCATATAAGAGAGAGACTCTGGAATATTGGGCTACCTTTTCCACTGAATTCCCAGAAGAGAAGAGCTCAAGAGCCACCACTGGACCTCCAGAGACCGAGATTTTCTACAGGATCACCACTTCAACAAGACTACATCCATCACTCCAATGGGACTGCAGCCAGCATTTTAACTGGACTGCTAGCACCACTGCAACAGGGTGCAGGTTGTATTCCAACTTTGTCTATGTTAACCCTTGTTTCTGTATTATTGCCTTGCTCTAAATATTGGTGTAAAACTGTTATTCCTTCTCCCATATTTTTGTCTAAAAGCCCCCTTAATTCCAAAGTTGTAATAATTCGGAAGGGGAAGGGGGTCACATTTTCCATTCTAAGGGAGGCTCCCACCTTCCTTAGCAAGACACCTGTCTTTCAAACCAAGACAATAACCCAGCACCCAGGGTCAGCTCCCATCATGCTCAAAACGGGCAGGCACGGCCTTGGAAATGCTCTCTGGGACAAGTTACTGAAGGACACAGAGCTAGAACATTTCTGAAAGTCCTGGAATATACTTACTACCTTATTTAGAAGGAAAATAAAAGCTATATAAACTTCTTCCATACTGGGTCTTCATGCTGTCTCCAATTAGCAGGTTTCAGGCAACTCCTCTGAGCACCTAATTTAGGTATTGTAAATCCCTCATAACTTAGAGCATTTATCAGCCATCCTTATGGCACTTGGAACAAACCATGTAAATAAACACCATGAAAAATTTTGGACCCTCACCACGTGTATTTTTCTATCCTGACCTCTCCTATCACAATATATTCATCAGTTTAGAAAGCAAAGAAAGAGATACAAAGGTAAGATCTTTTCTGTCCTCAAAGTGTCTGATAAATATAAATATCAGCTTTACATCCATGACTCATGACATCTTATGACATTTTAAAATATATTTAATAGCTAAAAAAAAAACCCTCTAAATGGCTCTAGTCATTTACTGTAAATGTCCACTGTAGGTCACATGCTCATCAGATGGAGTACATTTAGCATGCATTTATGGGCTTGCTGTTGCTTTTCAAAACAAAAATATATAAATCTTAATACTCTCAGTTCTAATGTATGGATACAAGCCATTAATCACTCAGACAAATATATGTAGGCTGCAGCCCTGTATATGCTTTAAGAATAGAAAGCAGATGAGCACAGCTTACACCTTCAGGTACATCTGTACACTCCCTAACCCTGATCACTTGAAATTTGGGACAAAAGTTGTGCTCTTCTCTCTGTTAATATCATAGATCACCTGCAGGCCACCCCCTTTAAGGGATTTTTGGGTTGCTGTGATTTTTGAATGAGCCAGAGCAGACAGCGAACATTTCACCATGAACTGTCAAATTCTTCACACAGACTTCATTTTCCTTTCTATTTAACATTATTTAACATTTATTTAACATTACAAACAGAAAAGGACATTAAAAAGAGCAGTGCATAAGCATTAGTATTATCCTAATTCTGTTTCTAGTAAAATCACTGCCAAGCTCCCATTGATTGCAGCATCACAAAAGAGGCATTCCATAAAGTACCGCCTCATATTTTATGAGTTTGGACTTCTTCTCTGATTCTGCTACTAGAAATGTTCCCATTCGAAGAAAACTCAACAGACAGGTTTAATTTGACATATTTACATATTATTAAAAGAAAGTCTCCCAAATCCTGCACATTCATTTTCAGACAAGAGCATTACATAACAGTCTGCTAAAAGAATGATTAATGCACATCTCAGCTTCAAATTTCAGTAGTGGAAGATAATAAGAATATTTGATGCGGCTGATGGAGTAGTTGAAAAAAAAAGTTTGCAAGCAGTCAAACAGAATTGACTGATAAGAAAATAAAATTAAATTGCAACCATTACCTTGTTAACATAAACAAAAGAAGATGCAAAAAGGAATTGCTAATATTGACAGGTGTCCCTTCTCCCTGGACAGCCTGCAATACATTATCTCAGTGACAGCATGCACCAGAGAAGTCACTGCTCCCTGCAGAGATTTGAGGTTAGGCGAAAAACCTTAAATCCTGTTTATAATTCTGGAAATAAGGCAAACAACAGAAACCAAAACCAATCTGATCACGAGAGAAGGGGATGGGCAGACATCAAACTTTCTTCAGCTCTTAAGGAAAGGAGGGAGAATCAATAGAAAGAAAAATACACCTTCAAATAGCACAAGTTTTCTTTATACATGGAAAAATTGAAAGTATTTCCATTCCTGATTTCCAAAGCTACCAAGTAACCAATCACAGAATCACAGGATGGTTTGGGTTGGAAGGGTCCTTAAAGCTCACCTCATTCAAGCAGCCATCAAAGAAGGGAGTTCTGTCCCCAAGGAGTGGAGCAACTTCCTGCAATGCAAAGTCATTTTGCCTTGCAGGCCAGATTTTAATCTGCAATGTAACATATATTGTCAAGTGTCTTATGTTTTGCTGTTTTCTATAGTGTGCCTTTTAGTGTTCAGGCAAAAGAGACGCTGAATTGACGGGGGGCTGGGGGGAGATACCTGTACCAACAAAAAGAGGGAAAAAAAAGTCATTGGGAGATAAAAAAATTTAAAATACACTGTGAACAGGCATTATGTTTTTAAAACTTGATCTATAGCTATAACTTTGAAACAAATTATGAAATTAAGGTTTCTGAAACCCATTCGCTTGGAGATGATGACACACAAGACACTAAAAAACTATTTGTCTGCATTCCCATAGAAAATACAAGCAACATCAAGAGCCTTTTTACATTACAACCAAAACCCATCCTCTCTGAAAAGTCATAAATAGGACCATGTAGAATTCTTACTAATATTGCAACTACCCATATTCCTCAAGTTCACAAGGCTAGTATCAATAAAATATTCTCCCCTGAGTCAAACCTTTGCAAAGGTATTCACTTAAAGAATTACCTACATTAGAAACATTAACCTTGGTGCTCAGCATGTTCTGCAATTTCTGATCCAGCCAATGACTTCAGAGATTAAAATGTGATTTCTAGGAAAAAAAGCCAGCACATTTTACAGAGAAATTTTATATGATAAAGATAATGTATTTGTAAAGATTGTAAGATTGTATGATTTTATTGATCCCAGAGAAAAAAAAAAGTTGTCCTAAACAGTACCTCTAACATGATGAACTAAATTAAAGTTTAGAATCTTTTGCTTTGAAAATGAACAATACTATGTTCACTACAATAAAGAACAGAATTTAAATGAAGGATTCATGCTAAATGCTTTGTGTACAAATGGATTTGTTCTCTATTTTTACTGGAGCTTTGTGGTGTTTTGAGAAAACACTAATAAAAATGTTCCTTCTAGCTTAGGAAATGTGTGGAAAGAGATATCTTTAACCAGAGCAAGGCTTGGTCCATGTTAGCTGAATATCTATTTAGACCACACACAGTGGTTAGTATTTGCCAAAGAATGTAGCATTCTACAGCAACCAGGCCAAAAACACAGTATATCAACTTCCAATTAAGTTAAAAATAATGCAAAAATGTTTAACTTAGATCTCCAAGACCTCATCAGCTTTTAATTTAAATGGCTGCTGGGAACAGTATACAAAATCATATTTCAAGAAGTTTTGAAATCTAGGATCATCTTTCATAACAAATAATCCAATAAAACCGAAGTTAACCTCCAAATGAATAATGTCAACTACAATAAGGCAAAAAGTACTTTACACATACAAGCTAAATATACTGAAACTCGGACTACCTTTGAAACTCAACCAGAGGCTTTGCAGAACTGGGTCCCGTCCATCTCCCATCCATGGAGCTGTGAGATTTTCAGCACTGGAGTCAGAGCAATTCTTGGGCGCCCATCCTAACTCCACTAGACACTAATGCCTTTCACCACGAAAAGCAGCCAGCTCATTAGCATTCACAGGATGAGAAGCTTTTTTGGCTTTGTGTGTTTTCTTTCTTAAAATTACCATCTTCTCCACAGCCCTGTACTTGCTGTAGCTGTGCACATCCATTGCTGCACTACACAGATAGGCAGACCCATTTTCTGCTAAACACTAATATTATTTCAACTACTTAGTATATTATTATGAAGTTTTGACATGTTTCCGACAAGACAGGAAGAATATTTCCTGGCACACATAATCCCACAATCATCTAAGGAGGAAAGAACCACAAAAGAAAACAAAAATTAAATTTGCTTTAAACAAACATTTTCTTAGAAGGTTTTTCTCTTGAACGTGATTAAAATTTAAATTAAATTAAAGCTTTGGATCAGAAACAAATTCAAAACATTCTGTGATCCTCCGAAAGAAAACCAATTCTTTTAATATTATATTTGCAGATTCATGTCATAGGGGAAGAAGAAATTTGGTTGCAATAAAGACCAATTTAAATGTTCAAGAGGGAGTAAGACAAGCCCTCACTAGACCTCACAGTCACCCCTCGTGCTACTAACACATCTTTTCTACCACAACTCACACTGCCAGGATGTCCCTCGGATTTTTAAATCCTGCCTGCACAAGCTGTGACAGAGATCCCGAGGCAAAAATAAATATATCATATATAATTAAAGACTATACCCATATATTCACAGAAGCAGAGTTCTCACTCTGTAATGCCTAAGGAAGAATACAAAAATATGACACTGCCTTGGGATACTCTCCTACTCTCAAACAAGTTTTAAGCTTAGGACATCCAGAGTCAGAGATAGTACTTGCTGTCTAACAATTTTTTTATTGCATTTCCATCTGACCAATTCCTCTTGAATCCATGTAGACTTCAGCAGTCATGAAGCACAGAAAGTTTCAGCTTTGCCACTTCCTTCTGCAGCAGTGATCAAATACAACTTTGAAAGATAAGGTTAGTTTGAACTGGGTTTATACATGAAAGAAAGAGCACTCTGATAAAATAATCCAGAGCAACAACAAAAGGCGCAAGATCAGAGTTGAATAATGAAAATTACCACATTTATTCAGTTAAATAGTTTAAGCCTTCAGAGAATGAAATTCTATCAGCTGGAAGAGAAAATTCAATAAAAATGTTTCATAAAACTGAGCAGAAGCTTTAGGATTTTTCTCTTTACTGTTACTCATTCTCAATCTTCAAATCTTCCTTGAATATTTCTATGCTCCCAAACAGATCCTCACCACTACTGATGTTATTTGCTGATTCAAAAATTTAAGTGCAGCTGCATAACACAGTACACTTTTTTAAACAGAGGAACAAAACAAAACACATCTCATGAGTAACTCTTAATCTGCCAGCAAATCAATTATAGAGAGCTTCTGTAAAAAGCATCTGAAAATCTGCTTCCAGTCAACACAACTTAGCCATCTGGTTCCCACAGATATCTGCCAGGAATGGGTTTGCAAAACCAAATTAACAGTGATTACACAAAAATATTCGAAATTTAATTTCAGCTTGCCAATCACTTTTATAGTCCTTCACATGCATGTGCAAAGAATCCTCCCCTCACCTCTTTGAAGTTAATGACATGTTTAAGCCTGGCTAAAGCCACATTGAGCAGATTTGTTTTAAATTCGCTTTGTGGGTGTCAGTGCAGAGCCTTGGGAAGGACAGAGCCACTGCTGGGGCGTCACACATCCCTCAGCTAAACACAAAGGGCACTTCCCCTCAGCCCTGACTGAACTTGCTCTAGAACAGAGTGATACCTCCACTTCAACTGTTTTGTTAATCCTGGATTAGTACAATTTTGGATATCGGAGGTGTCAGTTTACCTCCTGACAGTTATTTATTGTGCATCTGTTCACCAACTGTTCTGCCACACTTGTTGCCAGTAGCCCCAGTCTATTCTGGATGCTGTATGTGCAACCATTCTAATACTCCTTCTCCATTTTTCCTCTTTTTTTCAGGATCCCAAACTGCCAGTTTGTAGAAATTCCCACTGTTTAATGACTACCAATACAAAGTTAATCTTGCAAGGCGCCACTCATCATCTGGCCCTTTTTCAGCAAGCACAATGAAGGATGCTGATAACCACACAGGAGGTACTAACCTTAGACAGATGTGCAAATAATCCTTTCACATGGGGATAGCGCTGCAATTGTATCCATCTCTATTTTTAAAACCAGGAAAAAATGCACAGAAATATTAGTTTTGTATTTCTTCTTGTAAGACATGCAGTGAATTGCAATACAAAGTGTAAATGCTTCTCTTTTTAAAACTATCAGAGTCTTTAAATCCATGCTTTAAAAAGAAGAAAAAAGAGGCTAATAAAAATAAAGGGATGAAATGAGAAGCACCTGGATTACTCTGCAGCCAAAGCCTCATCATTCCAATAACATTGCTCCAATTCCTTTAATTTCTGTTGCAATCTTATTATAAAAGTATATAATTTTATATATAGCTTGAAATACCGGGATCTCTGGCACTACTTCTGTTATCAGAACCAGGTTTTAAGGTTCAGAGCTCACATTTCTATTAAATTTAATCACACAAATTTTTACAAAAAGTAAAATATTTTTCTCATGGCTTTTAATTGAAACAATAATTTTAAAAATATTTAAATTGATTACTTGGATCCCATTTAAAGATCTACTAAAACCTATGTGTTATCTTTAGTCTTAGAGGAAAATACATGTGTAACATGTCCTGGCACATTAGGAAACCAAATAATCATAAAATTGTATTAAAAAGCTCTAAGTTTTTGGGTTCTGATCAAAGTAAAACATGAGCACTCCTGTAACACAAATCAATAATTCGGTACCCCAAAACACTGTAAATTAAAGCACAGAAAGCTGTGATGTTCTAATCACAGTTCACAATGGATATTAATTTACTTTTGAAACACTGGCTTCAAAATATAAAAAGATGACTTGGGCAAATCCAAACAGAATCCAGGATGACTCCAGGGGCAGGCTTTTGTTTGTGTCCCTGTAAACCTTTCCCACAGGATGTCACTATTGCTCCATGTCAGTGGGGAGAGTGACCAAGGGACATTGGGGACTTCCCCACTCCACCCTCCACACGGATACATGACACAGATATTTAAGCATCTTCTAATTTTGTAAATAAGATTAAAACAAAGACTGATGCATCTCGGCTGCCATATTGCAAACCCAAATATTTGCTGACCTATAAACGAATTAAATCCTGTTACAATCCCTCCAGCTTGAAAAACTAGAACACTAACAAACCTGGAAATAGAGATGTTAATGCCTTTACATTGTGCTTACTTAAACAGCACATGATCCAACTGAAGACATTAAAGAATATTCTTCCTTAAATTCCTGTATTTTCACCTTTTAGGGCTACATAATTTATTTTCGAGATATTCAGGCCATTGGATGGACTTTTTTCTAACAAAAGAGTGACATCTCGTGGTGACACAGAAATCCTGGCTCGAGCACAGCTCATTTCCTCCGCCTGGAACAGAGAGCAAACCCAGCCCTGGTTAAATCTGCAGCCCAAACCTTGCTCCTGGTGCTGCAGCACATCTCAGCTCTGGGAGAGAAGGGAATCCACAGAGATCCCCTACTGATCCAGAGCTCATCCCTCTAGGGACAAGAGGTGTCACCATTTCCCTGCCTTTAGCCAGCCAGGCAATCCCCACTGCCACTTCTGTTTGGCGGTCAGATGTGTGACTTGTAGGGTTTGGGAGTAACTTCTCACAATCACACATTTCTGGCAAAAATGTCTGCAAGAAACCCGGAATCGATGAGAATAAAGGTTTTCTAAAATACAGTGGGTCAAATCAGCCATAGCATACTAAAAGATGCAACTGAGCTCAGCCAAAAATGGTTTTCAATCACCATACCTCTAATTATACTTTCAGGATTAACTTTTTAGAAGTGGGGTTTTGAGTGCTCCTGTTCTGTTTAGTCAGTACCTTATACAGGTGGATACTATTTTTCAAAGGGATTTTTGCATATTTATGCCTTGTTATTGCAAATATATTTGCCTTCGTAAGGTAAAACATGAATGTTCATATTGTTGACAGTTCAAAAAAGTTAAAGCAGGGTTGTTGGGGTTTTTTTTAGTCTTTTATAGTAAATACTTTCTTGTTATGAAAATGATGGGAATGTTTTGTACAATCCTTTTGCCTGTTAGTGCTGCTTAATGGATACTGACACTTAATGAACAATGTATTTGTGAAGTGCTGTGCCTGAAACAAGGCGTCATCAGCAGAAATCAGAAAAGAAAATTTCCCATTCTGCCATTACCATATATGCAATGTAACAGTAATGAAGACCAGGTGCACACATGTGTGAGTTATTTTATACAAGAACAGCAAAACTGTCACTGTGGTCAGCAGTCTGTGAAGAATATAAACTAGAAAAATTACAATGTTGCAGAGGAAAACCCCCTAAAGCAATTACTGAAGTTTATTTAGCAGAATATGCACCTTTGCTACTCTTAAGGTATTAGTGTTCCAGTTTGCCTTACCCAATATTTTAAATAACCTGCCATCTTCAGACCCATAGTTCAAGCCAATTATGCTGCCTTTTATTGTGCTCGAGATTGAATTAAAGCCTACAGGAAAATATCCCATGTCAACAAGCCACTGATCCCAAATATTCCACCTCAGTTGCTCTGCTCTACATGTTCCAAAACAGCCATTGAAAATGATGCACGATGAGTCCAGAGCTCCAAGAAGCAGGAATCAATTTCCATGCACAAAAATGATGGATGTAATAATGCATCTGCAACTTTTCTGAGAAAACTCTGAATATTGCAATATTTAATGATTTTTCATGGTTGCAAAGCTGAGGTTAGAATGGAGATGAATCAAAAACCGTAAGGCAAATGATTACACCTTTCTTATAAAAAGTCTCAAGATTAAAGACCATCTGACAATATTTTTGGCAGCTGACATTCGGCATGGACAGCTCTTTTGCCTAAACTCTGTGAGGAGGTATTACAGCAGAAACAATTAGAAATACTGAAGAAGTCAACAACTCAAACTATGCTGTTACAGAATAATATATTCTGAGATTCGGCCAAGAGCTCTACCAACAACAAAATTTAATCCCTTTCTTTTTTCACTGCAATAATCATCTTTCTCCAAGAGCAAATAACCTGTATTGCTTCTCTAACTGCTCTCTGTATATGCTGTTCAAACTGCTGCTACATGGTAATGTCAGTAAAATGCTGCAAAACTGCTGCTGGAATTCAGCTTTCTGAACTCCTGGCACACTTCAAATGACTGAAGGGATTATCTTGTTGCCCTGAGGTTTTCCACATGTTTTCACACACCTTGCTAAGTCTTAATCATCACTAACTATCAAAAATTCACATTCAGTCTAATGGGTCTAAAACCAACCAGATCTGAAGTTTCTAAAGAGCCTCAGGAATTCTCAATGTCAACTCCCTTTGAGGTGCCTAAGGAATCAAACAACCTCCTTAGGAATAAAGGAAAAAGAAAAACACAGCTCTAAACTTGTGATGTCAGCATCTCAAATCAAAGGAAAACATAACAACACCAGCTGTAAAAACAGGCACAAAAAGAAGAGTGGTCATGTAGGAGTTAAAAAAACCTACACAAATTATAAAGCATATATTATGGCTTCTCATTTCAGGCGTGATACCACAAATCTTAATCATGCAAAGAACTGCTTTGTTTCCTCATCAAAAGATAGAGAACTAGAGGGAAGTTTTAGCTCATTTAACTCATTGTTAATGACAGTGCAAGAATTCTTTCATCAAAATAATTTAAAATAATGTACTCATTCCTTTATATCTAATTAAAAATATCCTGGAAGGCAAATCCAGATAAACCCACAGTCACCTTGGTAAAGATGGGTTAGGTGAGGTCTCAAAATGCAAACCCCACAGGCTGCTGATACAGAATGAGACAGGATGGAGAAAGTCTGTGTGCAAGAATCTGTACCAACTCACCACCAGAAACAGCTCTGCTAAGAGTGTTCTTTCTACGTGTGGGGGACTTAGGGATAGGAGTAAAGGTAGAAACCACAATTATTCATATTCCCTGACCATATCCCTCCTCTGGAAATTGGCACGGAAAGGGAATGAAAGAAAATTTGCAAGTAATTCCAGTGTTGTTCAGCACTGGAAGATAAAACAAAATCCATTCCAACTCCACACAGGACTTCATGAGTCCAATCCAGTGACTGAAGAACTGAACTGGACACCATTTGAACCAGACACCAAAGGCATGGCTGAACTCCTTGAAAGGCAGTGTTGATTCCCCAGCTTTTCTACACTAGAATGGATCGTAAACAAACTGGCATCACGAAGAGAACAGGTTATGCTTAAATAAAGCAGAAGCCACAGAGAGAAAAAGCCAATTAAATATTGAATTGTTTCATTTCTCAAACAAATTAAATACAGTGGGACATATTTACTTTAACTTAGGAAAACAAAAAGTAGCGATCCTGAAAAATCATTCTGCAGATGGCAAAGTTTCTGCTACTTTCTTACAAACAGAACTTGACTTCTTTGGTAAAAAAATTCTTAAGACTTATAGACATCAGATTTATGCAACTAAACAGACGAAGCAGTTTGACTAGTTTATAATACAGATGTGCATTCTGGTATGTTTTCATGGCTACAATCTCCAGGCGTTTGTGGATGCCTGTCAGGAAATCTCTAGATTCATGTTTATTTTGGCCAATGACTTGACCATTTTGGCAGGATAAAAACTATCCTGATGGCTCTATTAATTAAGTTTAGATGTACTATGAAATAATACTCTTATAAGTAGGTCATGGTTCCTGGGTGGACCCTGGTTGCTGACCAGGATCACTATCAGGAATATTACTTTTCACAGCATTACAGTGTCACTGGTTTTGCATCAATAAAACTCACCCTCTTAAAGCAGAAACAACCTGCTCTCATTTGCAAACTAAACTAGAGGAACAATTTGAAATCAAGATTGAAATCATTACCATCATAGGATATACCCTAAGACACAGATCACAAAATACTACATATTTTTGTTCAAGCAACGAAAAGTGTCAAATAAAATGCTTTATTACTAAAGCTTATGGAAAAGATAATATTAGATACCTTAAACTGATATCTTAAATTTTCACCTGGTTTACATTCTATTGCACTGTTCCAAAAATTCAATGTTCTAATAGAATTGTTATTCCATTTTTTTTTCCTCCAGCACCCCCAGAGCTTTAATCAAGGCAAGAAATGTTCCCAAGGACTACAACATTCACCTGCTTTCTCCTTCAGAAAGTTTATCTGTTGTGCCTGTTGCCTGTCCTGCATATTGTCCACTGTTTTATGGATTAAATCCACAGTGTTCTGAAACCCCAATTGCTCTACCCTGGCATAAGTCAGGCACAATCTCATAAGTACAACACAGTTTGATGCATCACTGATATAAAACACAGCTACTACATTTCAAAGGCTTTTATTTCTTTTTATTTCCAACTGATATCAACCAACCACTGCATCTACCCATGGGCATCATTTTCTGCTTCTGAGAGAAGCAATAAAGAAATAAGTAACAGATTTTTAGAATTTGTACCACGGAACTGACCACAGGACATTTCTTCTCACACACGACCATTTTTCCTGCACACAGATCTAGAAAGCAGACCCAGGAGCAGTTATACGGATTATAAAGTATTGCTGTACATATATCTTTCTTCAATCTTTATACATTTTTAAAGGTAAATGAAAAGGTAAATGAGAATTTATGGACTTCTGTACTAGAAATATATCAAGAGAAAGCTGGGATAAAATGAGGGTTATCAAAAAAAGCAATTTTCAACAGTTTATGAAAGTTACAAACCAATTCTTGTTTTTCCAACTATATTCAAAACAAAACCTGTGGCCAGTGTCAAGTAAGTGTTTTGACCTTCTAATCTGTCCTTTCCACATGTGCTGCCTCCTCAACCTCCCTCCACTCCTTTCAGCTCCAGATACGATTCCTTGCCCACATTCCTGACTGCAGATGCCTCATTCCCATCCCATTTGGGGAGACACAGCCCCAGAATTTGCCTTGACTGTGCTGTCCCATTGGCCCAGAGGCTGAGACTTGGAGTAAGGAGGGACAGGAGAATATAAGAAATTATCCTTGAGCAAAGGAGCTTCTTTCCCCCTTGGTAAGTGGATCTGTTAAAGTTTTACAATTAATTACCTAAATTGTAACAAGAAACCCAAACATCAATACAACTGATACTGGAATAACGATAAAAAATATTGTAATTTTATCCTTCGTATCTTCTCTCTATAAAATATTATATCAATCAGGGCACATACAGTTTCAGTTCATTACTAAATTTGAACTGACTTGCTTCACAATAAATCATCTTGGGAACTCTAATGGTTTTATATTTGTCTGTTTGCTTAAGGTAGTGCATAACAGACATCTCATTGCAATAAAACTCAAAAAGAAAAAGAAAATAACCCATTTTCAAGATATAAAGAACATTCAGCAGATTTCAAATGCTTTAACAAAGGTATTTTGAGAAGGGGAAAGTCACCCAAAGTTTGGCTACTCTTAATTCTGTTAATGTAACACTAAATTCACTGGGTAAGTATAAACCAGCACTCAACACAGTGCCTTACCCACCAGCTGACTTCTGGATCTTTCGGAGAAAGAACAAGTCCATGTTGCCTGCCAGGATCACTATCAGCAATATGACTTTTCACACTATTACTGTTCCATTGCTTTTGCATCCCTGAGCCTCACCCTCTTGAAACAAACTGCTCATTCGCAAAAGTGAGATTCACCGAGTTAAAAAATTAAGTTGTACAGATCAGAAATGTAATCATGGGAGACAAGCTCTGAGAGTTTTTCAATCACTGTGGGGCTGCATCAATTTAAAGTCATGTTACATTAAAGAGAAAAACGTCTGGGAAAGTCTCCCAGTTGTCACTTTAGATTAGATTTGTTGTTGTTATCAGACTGTGCATTTTGTAGGCTTTTTTACATTTTAAAGATATTGCCTCATGCAGCTACACAGTGCATAAAAAAACAGGAAACATACCATTTTTTTAATCAGATTGCCTGGAGATGAGGAGTTTGCACAAATTAACTGTTAGTCTAATAAAAAAAAAAAAAAAAAGAAAACATGCATGCGCATCTTCTTGAAGCCTATTAACATTTAAACTTTAACTACCTTAAGAGTCACAGGGAAGCCACCCAACTTAAAACTTTGCTTCACAGAAAGAAAGTTTCCATTATTCCAACAATTAAAACCTTGTGGACAACTCGTGTTGCTGGTCATCTCAATTGCATTTTTTTATAAATTTCCAACTACATCTGTGGATTTATCCATATATCCTACATTAAATCCACTACAATGGCTCTCAGAATCAGGCCCTCATGTCAGACAACTGCCCACTATGCAGAAGATACAGGATTTATGTACTTAAAAGTAAAATTGAAGAGTTTTAGTTTATTTCTGCATGATTTCAAGCTGACCTCTGATTTACGGCATTTACCAGGGCTTTGGACAATTCTCTTAATTACTCTGATTGTCAAGCTGTCATGTAAAGGGTTCTTGAACATCACCCTATGTATTCACACTGTCAACCACTGCCTCAGACAAGTGTAGCAAAGTCACTGAATATGTCGCTATACCTTACTGTTTCAAGCAAATATTCAAAGTAATATTCATACGACACAATGATTTGAACTCGAATTTCAAGCAAGCATTTTAGGCAGTAAAATTACAGCTTCTAATATGAATTTGGGAGGTTTTATACAGCTTTTAAGTGTAGTATTTCAGCAATTATAATCTTTCTAAAAAACACAGTTAGTAGCACACAAGTCTAAGTTCAAATATTTACAGGATACTCTTTAAATCAAATGCACACCTTTGATCTAAAATTTACCTAGGGGAAACCATTAGAAAAATTAAGAAAATGCAACAATAAGTTGACAGCATATAAGCAACGTCCATTCTGACTTCAGCCACATCAGTCTACCAGGGAGAGCAGCCAGAGGATGAAATCTGTTTAAATACCTCTGCCCTCCCCAAACTGCTGCCAGCCCTGCAGAGTTTGCCTGCAGAGCTCCAGATCAATGAAGCAAAGTCAGGTACTCACAAAAAGTGGATTTTGCTCTCCTGTTTTGGTTTTAGAGTCACGAGACTTCCACCACTTTGATGAGACTTCAGTACCATGGGGAAATTAGGTATTTTGAAGGCATCCATGTTTTCACATTAAAGAAGACTCTTCCTTTATACAAATGGAATGAAACTCTCTTTTACTACACAGTATTTGAGTGTTGGGAAAAAAACCCACTCCCAGTCTCCTCAGATGCCACAGAGGCACCAAGCTGAACGAGACTCAACCCAACCTCTGTGAAAGATCTTTCTGCTCCAGGAGAGAACAATGAACCAGCAACGTATGGCATTTTTAAACTTTACCACTTACTTGAGATCTACCACATTTATGGAAAAGTCCACAGACTGACATCTACAAATTATTAATAAGTTTCAGACCTGCTTTGTTTTTTTTTAGTGAAAGTGAACTTTAAGCCCTGCAAGGAACACCAAAAGGAAGAATTTTATCCCAAAGTATGACAACTGTAACAAGCTATGTCTTAGAATAGTACATCTTTAATCTAACACCATAGTCCTAAATCTGTTCTGGTTCTACAAATGCCTCTAGTTATTTCCTTTTTATCAGTGAAGAAAATGAAATAAAAAGTATTTCATACTTAACACCAAACAGACCATGTTACCCCAGAAGACGTGCTTAAATAATTTAGCTGTTAAAAAGAATCTTTAACTATAAATGTACTAAATTCCAGCGCAAAAGATTAACTACAAAAGAAATTAACACTGCCTTAGGAAAAAGAGATAACATTTTTCTAAAGCATTTCTAAAGCTTTTTGATATGCTATTTTTTAGAATTATATCTGGAGAGACCTAATATTTTTAAATGAGACTTTCAGAGCTGCTCAAATTGCAAACTACCATTTCTGCAAGTCCAAGAATTCTGTGGAACTTGTTTTGCTCCCATAAAGAAAAATTAGTGCATAACCTTTACCCACTTAAAGACCGAATACCCAGCAATCAGAATTTGATATTCAAACAATAATCACCTAAAAAAATGTTGTTCCTGCTTCCATCAACAACTTTGTCACAACATATCAAAGCAAAATAACATTTTCTCCCCTCAACAACTTAAAAGTTTCCAGGGCTTTATCATCAGTCGAAGCAGTCTGTTTGCATTCTCCAATACAAACTGACAATCTAGTGATACAGTACATTAAAAATTCTCTGTAGTATTGACTGCCTGAAGCTGATGCTCCCTTGCTAAATGCAGTGCAGTTCAATTAACAGCTCTTCAATATACAATTTAATTTTTCTTTCATCTTGATCCACAGCCGAGCTTGAAATGAGGAATGTTGGAATAGATGTATTTTAAATATTGAAGCAAGTCTTTATAAATAAATCTATCAAACTTCTAATGATTTCTGTCATTACAGGACCAAACAGATGAACCTGGATGTCTGTGACTTTCAGGTTTGTGCATTGTTGTTCTCAGCCTTATTCCCTCCGTGAATTCCTGGTGTGGGGGAAGGCTCCAAAAACTCCCCCAAAGGAGTGCAAGAGCTTTTCCCTTACTGCAACATTCTTAGAAATTAGAGGAACAGATTTCTGCTGATGCTTTATAAAATCTTTTGCATGTAAAAATCCAACTTATCACTTATGTCACAATAACTGTCTTAAGGAGTTTTAGTATTCCTCTGATTATTTAAAAGGGTCACCAAACAGAGAAGTACCTGGCACCAGTTTCCATTACCAAATCTGCACTCAACTGGAGACAACCAATCCTGAATTGAACAGTAAATATTTAATGCATAAATGCTACCCTGGATAACGTTGTTCCCCCCTGCAGTGTGACTGCACATAGTTCACTTCAAATTTTCTCTAGGTAGTCATGCCACTTCACAGGAAAATGTAAGGTTAATTTAACCAGGACAGAATGAAATATTTCATTTCCAAGTTCCTCTAAGTGGGACACTGCTGAAGGAAGCTATTAATATCTCTTACAGCGTGCAAGCTCAAGGAAACACTGTGGATCAGCTCATTCCTCACAGGTATACTACCCAGCTTTCCAAGTGGGAGGATTTACTACTCTTCATCAGAGGGGAAAACACTCCTCTTTCAAGCTAGAGGCATTTTCTACTCTTTAAACATATTCACAGAAACAAACCTGACACCACTCACTGCCTTAGATAGCAGAGAAGCACTCCTGGCATGGAGGGCACCAACCTGCATGAGAGGAGCTGTGAGGCCAGAGGGGCTTTGGTGAGAGAATATAAACAGCATTGCAAGAACAATGTCTGTTTCAGGTGAACTATATCAAAGGTTCATAATTAATACCTCAATGCATAGTGAAATACACAGGTTTACCTTGTTTGTGTCCATCTTTACGATGGTATTAGCTGAGATGCCAAGGTTTTTTTCTTAATTGTTATATTTCTTCTTCATGTATTTTCAATCATCTTATCTAGATTATCACTTTGAATGCTGAAAAAAAGCTTTAGAAAATTAACCAGCCTCATTATTGCCACCATTTCCTTTTCCCCTTTATTTCTAGTTCTACATTTTAAAAAAGTAACTCAGTACTGTATTTAAATTGTCACAGAAATAACATTCAGCGTTTACAGCAATTAACTCATCATTACTGCGAATAACTACACTAATTGGGATGCTCTACAAACCTGCAACACTGCAGAATTAAAAATAAACATAACAAAGATACAATTTACAACTAATCTATACTTACAATTAAAGTTAGTTTCAAGATTTATTTCATTCTATTATTTTTTATTAGCTACAGCAGACAGTAAATGGGGTGTACTATGTTCTGCTTTGCAAACACCTAGATTATAAAACATAATTACACAAATTAATTAGAAATGAGTACATACATTCATGTCTTTGTTTGTAACCACAACATGTTAAACGTGACCACATTAATGAGCAGTTCCTAAAACTTCTAAGCTGGTATAACCGAGGGAAATATTAAAGCTCCCTGACCACACAAGGCAGAAATGTCACCCTGGCACAGAGGGTCAACACCACTTCACATCTCCTGATGTTCTGTTTTGCTGCTGCAGGCAGAGTGCAGCTCCTTCTACACAGCAGAGCAACAATTCTGTGAGAACTCTCAACACCCAAAGCAGAACTCAAGTCCAGACTGAAATTTGCCCTGAACTGGGTCTTGTACTTCCTTTGCCACCTACTTTCAAATGTTCTCTGATGTCTAACAGCCTAAATTCCCTTCAGTTCTGCTGGTTCAAAGCTTATTTTGCCTGGCTTCAGTAGAAACAAACTAAAAAAAACTACCCCAAATACTCATTTTGCTGCATTAATTCCATACTTTTATATGATAAGCGAAGTTTCTTGTTGAAGTTAATGCTCTATCTCAGTGACCTCAAATGAAATACAGGAAAGAACAAGTTTAGAACACCACCTCCAAAGATGACTATCAAGATAAAAGGGAATTAAAGGATGAGGACAAATTAGAAAGGACAGTAAATTAAACAAAAAGTATGATGCTTTGGCCTTATGGCAATAAAAGATTTACAAATATAATTGACAAGCACATAAATTAACAGTACCTTTTAAGCACTCTTCTCAGCAAGTCTGTTTTCAATACATCTCCTGCATTCCTGTTGAGCTCCAGCTACGCTTGTTTTATGTCACTTATGCTGCTCTGTAGTCATATAAGCCTGATAATTATCTTCAGTTTTATAAGCTATTGTGGATCATGAAACAAGTCAGTGTTCCTTTTGATGCCCTCACATTAGTCCCTTGTCACTGTTAAAACTTCAAGTGATCCAGCAATCACCTTCTATTCTTTTTTTTCTTTCTTTTTAATGCATAACAATTCTGCAGCTGTACTACACCAATCTGGAGCTCCTGTTTTCCTGCTCTGCTATATTCAGTATTACAGTAGGACTGATAAGACCTCAAGATTTTTGGGTTTATCATCAAGTATCCTTTAAATATTATCACGCTGTCACGGCACTGCAGATCCACAGGCAGGAAGGAAATAATCTCTCTACCTTTTCTTCCCTGTTCAACCAAAAAATGTTTCTGTACTTCCAAAAACTCATTTAACCTATTGACAGGCTGGTTACAAGGCTAAGAAAACAAAACTTAAAGAACTGATTCTTCACACTGCAGACTCTATGAGCCATCAAACCAAATTCTTTTGGGATCTGGAACCATATTTAAGTCTAAAAGCACAAATGCTGAGTAACCTCTTTGGATTAATTTTAATTTCTGGGCAATTTTTAGGGTAAAGGCCCATTTCACAATCCTGATAGAGAAAAAACCAAGACAGGAACACAACATATACCAGGTTAGCAACAAGTGTGCACTGCACTTAACAAGTTAGACTGTGTTTTATTTTGAAGCATTCTGTTTTTCCAAAGTGTTGGAAGACCTACTATTATTGCCCACTAGCATATTGCTTGGAATACCAACAGCTACTCCATCCTGCTCGCTTCTGATGAGGAAATGAACTAATAATATGAAAAATTAATGTGAAAAACCAATCCCATGGAAACGTGAGAGATCCTGAACATAAGCATGAGGTTTTTGTTTACTTTTTATAAGATTAAAGCAAAGAACGGATTAGGGGACAAAAGCGACCCACCGGATTTCACCAAACTTCCACCAAAAAAACAAAAAAAAAAAAAAAAAAAAAAAAAGAACAAAGAAAAAAGAAAAAAGATCACAGCACACATTAAACCATTAGCAAGACACACTGCTGCCTGTTTAGTTTTAAAATGCAGAGAATGAAACTCCTTGCAGAGGCAGGAGAGGAGCAGGGCTATAATTACGAGGCAGTGCCTGTGCAGCCCAGTTAATGCTGCGGTTTGACAGTGCAAGGCTATTCTGCTCCCCCGAGCCCCGCAGCAGACAGGGTTCACTCTAATTGGTTCCAAAGCACATCCCATCACCAGCAGCTCCTCCAGCCCAGGAATGGTAATTTCCACACGACTGTAAATAGTGTTTGCAAACAATACAAACACGGTAATAAGAGGCTAGGTGGGTAATTAATGTGGTTACAAAGCAGCTTATTTGCATTTTTATTTAAAACTGCCTTCTTTAAAAAGCTGCTCAGATTTCTTTTTGCAAAAGGAGCCTTGGTTAAGGAATAGAGCAGTAATTACTCTCTTTAGGGGTTCTTTTATACATCCTTTAGGGAATTAGAATGAAAAGATAAGCAGAATTATAAAGGGAATCATGTAAAATATGAAATGCACTATAAACACTTAGTACTGTATTTACCATAAGCTAAGCTTGTCTTCTTCATTAATGGAATATATTACAAGCTTATGGTACAATCAGATTAATTGTGAAGATGGTTTAAATATATATATATAAATATATATCCAGACACTTTAATTCCTCCCAGAACTGACAACCAGAAATCCAGCGACGGCAGAACTCACTCTATGTAAGAACACATCCATCTGGACTATAATAAATGAGTTTTCAATGTCAGCAACACTAAACAGTTTTATAAAATACATTCTGAGAGAGAAAGGTTCAGGAAAAGACCAAACTCAAGTTACACTTGAATATATAAAATATCAGAGAAAACCCAAACTTTGCATCCTATAAGCTACACTCAAGTCAGTGTACAAAACCTACTTTTTTATAGAGACAAACATCGCCAGACAGGTTGGTGACATAGTTGGGCACACAGTGTCTCCTAGTGACTTTTAATTGAAGACTAAGCATGAACTGCAGTTTTTAAAGGGGTTATCCTGAGGTCTGTTACTGTCTGGCAAGGGGGGTCTTAAATTTTTTTTTTTGTTAAAAAGCTCAAACTGCATTTAAGTAGTATTATTATAAAGCTTTAGGCATGGTAGGGATTTTGTGACTCACATTTCCAGATTAAGAACAGCAGGGCTATGCTAAAGAAACAAATTACCAAAAAGATCACTTCAACATTTCTATGTATAAAATTCTGCTGACTGGAGGAAAAAATTAAGGAATAGTAAAATACTGTGACTTCCTTCAAAATTATATTTTAGAATTTTTTTTTTTAATAGATGTGTAACACATATTGGAAGGTAAAGAGAATTAATAGAAGTAATTTAGTCAAGTCAAAAGACAACTTTTTTCTTTACTGGAGGAAATAATGGCAAATTGTCTTCCTGTGTTAAAAACCTTGCAACCTCATAGCTGTGGGAGTGCTCTGTTTCTATCAGCTGTGTACAGCATTTTGAATTCACACACACCTGGGTGCTGCCAGGTTTGGGGGCACCTGGATTTAGGGTTTGTTCCTGCATTTGGGCAAGGGTCAAGGTCTAAGGGCTACCTCAGGTTTGGGGGTTGAAAGCTGTTAAAAGCAGCATGTGCCCAGTGGAAACAAAGCCTGTCCCTGCAGCAGCAGCAGGCAGAGCACCCTGAGAGGCGCTGGGCACGCTGCCCTCGCTGGCTGCTTGCTTCACCACAATAAATAATAAATGATAAAACTCTCTCCCTTGTATCTATCCACACAGAACCAGTACAGAGCTAGCTGCAGATGGAGATGGAAGTATGAAACAGCTCAGCTGCAGCCAGTGCATCACCTCTCCAAGAAACTGATATCAGTATTCAGGTGGATGCCCAACCCTCAAAGTTAGGGGCTTAACACATCTGCTATATAATTCAGGCTCTGTTTTACAGTGGTTTCATTACTAACCATAAAAACTGTAACAGTGGAACTGTATAAACAAACTGAACAGTGTTTTTACTGTAAAACATGGATGTAATATAAATATTTGCCTTTCCCTTTTCTCAGCATCTGTAATGAAATCAAATTCATGCCATATGTTTACGGTGTACAAAAAAAAGAGAAGATCTCAACAATCCATCCATGTAAATGTTGATTATACTGTTCCATGTTTTTAACTTCATGTGGGGGCGTTTTTAAGCATCTGTATTTGGAAAATAGCTTTGCAGCACACATCACTCTCTTAAGGCTTCTCAACTGAGCTGATTACTCATAGAAACTTACTGAATTCTTAAACATTATGGCCAAAATCTGGTCATACTTTCATATCGGTTCCAATGAGTTGTTGCTAGCACCAGGACTGGTTAATATTTATACCGTCAATTCTCCATGAGGAACATAAGCTCTGATTGCATTGCAATTAGTTAATTAAAGGTTCCTTCACTTCAGAAAAATCTGGATTACGCCCTTAAGAATCAAAAAAGGCCTTACAGTCAGCAGGGGCAGTAATTCTTTAGTTGGAGTGTCCACAGCTGCAAGTGAGACAAGTTGATGCAAATATTTTTTCATTGCATTACCAGTTCATTTAATACAAGATACTGCCCCTTCCTGCAAGGCCTTTTCCCACAGCAAGGTTTGGATAACTACTTTTAACTTGGTTCTTCAGCATGGGCACTGCTCATGCACTGGAGAAAGAAATATGTTCATATAGTGCATCCTATTCTAACTGTGTATTACCCTGTGAAGACATGTGAGCCAGCAACACATAGTTTAGAATATCTTGCTTTGAAACAAGACAATTCTTTATTATAAAATAATAGCAGAATAATAAAAGTAATATTCTCACAGAAATGCATGCGCTTTACTAGTAGGATATTCTGAAATACTTCCTATTTTGGAGATTATCTTTAAGAACTTTTATTTAGCACCTCTTTGAAAACCTTTGATTCTGTACTAACAGACTGTGGCTTCAGTCAGTATTTACTGCATCTCCAAAGCCATCGTCTAGGCATTCTTCACCTCTTCCCATAAATAAAAACCTGTCATTGACCATGAAGAGGTTTACAAAAAATTTTAAACCAAGGACACCGGTGAAGATAAAACACTCCATGGGAACACAGACCCCCTTCTTTGAGGGGGAAACACACACAATGACCACACAAAAACTCTTGTCCATGTCCAAACTCTTGTCCAATTGTGCCCAGTTTGCTTCTTGCCTCTCTGCACTTCACAAGATCACAACTGGAATACAAAGACTCACTTATCAGGTTTTAATTTCACTCAGTTACTTAATCAGCAAGAATATAAATCACTCCTTCGGTAAAGAATACTTCAGGGGAAAGGAACACAGCAAGGAGTCATGTTTGTTTGGTTGGTTTTCTTCACAGCTCTTCTCTCTTCTCTTGTCACATCTCTAAGTTGTAAGACTCTGCTTAAAAATCAAACCCAAATGTTCTTTTTACATTTTAATCTAATCTTTAATGTAGCTGTAGGTTTAACACCGAGGAATAATTACCAAAGAAACATTATACTTTTTATGAAATATTAAACTTACAATTTATCTTTTAATATCTACTTCAAAGACTATTTGACAGGAATAAATAAATGAGAGCTTCTTGGCAAGAAAAGCTGTGATTTATGAAATATTTTATTCATTCATATTCTTAAGTATTTTCTTGAGAATACCACTAACATCTGGAGCTACGCAGTCTTATCCAAACATTCTGCTCATACTCAATTAGAAAATTATATCAATAATAATGTAAAATAAATTACCTAGCCTCTCTTCCTGGAGCATAGATTTCCATGTTCGTCAGAGCAACTATGTGTACAAACAGCACTGTAGTGTTTTTCATTAAGCCTCAAAGTCAATTAAGCTACGAATTGGAACAATCATTCCTCCTTTGCAAAGTATTGATATTTTTCTTGGCTGCTTGCAGGCCTTTTCACTACTCAAGGAGAGATTTATGTTTGACAATTTCTTTCTGATTAAAATGAATCATAACTCTAGAATTCTAATTTCCTCTTTTCTGAGCAAGAAATTATCAAACAGTTTTAAATTGATATTGAACGTCATCATGCATGAACACTCATTTTCAAGATATCAAATGTAAAGCTATACTGATCTCTCTTTTTAGCTGCTGCCTTTACATACTTCCTCTTCCTTTATATATATATCTGTGTGTCTGTATAAACATTAGATTGCACCAATATAATCAACCATACTCCTCCATAAAAATTATATTTGATAGACGAGCCAGACCAGTCACATTAAAACTTGTCACAATGTTTTATGCAAGGCAATTACCCTTTATTTGAAATATTAGCAAAATTCTGCTGTAATTTAGAAAGAAAATAACTGGAATACTGCAGGTTGCAAACAAATGTCAGCTATCCAAAGTAATTAGCAAGTTTATATGGGTAATCCCTACTCAAATGGCTCAAACTCACCATAAAACAGCTCTTCAGGCATAAATTGTTACAAACAAAGATCTCTTGTAGATTTGTCTACAACAGCCATTTAAGATCGGTTTGCATTTGCTTTTTAAACATAATGGCAGCTAATCTGAAAAAAATCTTATTTTCTCCCATTATTCCTGCTTTTTTCCCTAAGTCTTAACAATCGGATTTTCCCAAGCCATTTAGCCGTCCCATTTTCTCTTTATAAACTTGATTTTCAGCTTTCACTAAAAGCAAATTGAAACTGCATTTTTTGCCTAACAACTTATTTAGAAGTACCACAGGCCCAGAGCAGAGCTCCTGTATTTCTGCAGACACTCAGTCTGTGGCATTCCGGACAGGGATGTCACAAACAGACTCACCAAGGGAACAAGCTCGGTGGTTTTCCTCAGCACTGTTATGTACACTGGAGTTTGTTTTCAAATACTGCATTACTCTAGGTTTGATTTGGGTTTGGTTTGTTTTGTTGTGGTTTGGCAGAGGCGGTGGTTGGGTTTTTAAGAATTGTATTTTTTTCCATATATACTTCAGGCTCTAGTTCATACAGGGCATCAACTAAATAATTATATCAAAATTTGAAATAATAAGTTGTTTCATTACACACCTTTAATTATTTTCTTTTCTTGCAAAGTATGTGGAACTCTTTTGCATCGGACAAAGAATAAAAAAGGAAATATTCTGTGTCCAACATTTAGACCTTGAGTACTAAAGGATACTGTCCCACAGAAAAGTCAGCATAGAGTAAACACTGCTTTTGGTAATATACATGCTTTTATGGAAATACCGATTTTATTACAACACTGTAGTAAAAATCCACACTTATGACAGGTAAACACTAGAACTCAATTTGGCAATCATTTTGGGGTTTTTTGTTGTAAAAACATATTTCATGCAAATTAAAAGAACACGGGGTTTAGAAACTCAGTTGAGGAGTAGGCACCTATTCACAAAATTTCTACCCCTCAGATTACTGGAGGAACACTGTATTTATAGTGCAGCTCAGGGACTTAATCTCAAAGATTTACAAGAAAACATTAAAAAGTAGGTAACACTATTGCTACCAAAAATACTGCCTGAGTACCATGGACATGAGGCTTTGTAAGGCTGCATCCTAACCAGCTGTATTTTTCTTTAAATTGATTCCAAATTGAAAAGTAAATCGATTTCCTTTCAATAATTCCACTTTCCCTAGGAAACAGAGGAGACAAAATTCTGTACATATTTTGAAGTTCTTTCTAGCAGAACAATTGCAGCTGCATATTGAGAATTCATCTGAATCATATGCAGAGGTTGTTGACTTTTTTTTTTAAACTCTTTCATTTTTAGGAAAGAATTTTCAATTAACAACTTCCTGTAGTTACACCTATAAGCTCAGAATTAATATTTTACGTCAATATTTTAATAGTAGAAGCAAATCAATCAAATTAATCTTTGTCTCTTTGTTTTCAGTAACTGATTTTGGGGCAGATTTTTGTGTTTGTTTTCCTCAAGATTGCTTACGATTTGATGTAAATTTTAAGCATCTTGTAATTCATCAACTAATTCTCTCCTGGATACACACTCCAAGTAATTAAAGTTCAGTAATAACTTATTCTTTCTGCTCCAGCACCTGCATTTCATTTGTTTATTTTCCCAGAGTCATAAATCTGAGGGACTGTCAAAGTGCCATAATATTAGTGCAATAATCAAAGTTAATTAGTCCCTCTCAATAAACAACAACAAAGCCATTACAAAGATGCATTGAAGGTTTTCCAGCTACCCAGTTTACAGATGAGACTCTTTTTCTGAACAATTAGAATTTGAAAACTGTTAGTAAAAAAATGTAGTGTTTCCAAAGTAATTTGACCTTCAGTGATCTTCATTCACTTAACAATTCATTAACTTTTGGTGAGATAATACAGGTATTAAGACAAGTATTCTGAACTCCCATTGACTTCAAAGTGCTCAGAGATATGGTTAGGATTAAGGGGCTAATAGGATATTTTTCAAATAAAAGGTGCTCACCACTGCCTTAGTTTAGTTACATAAAACCCATATAAACAGCCATATTTAGTTGGACTGGGACTATCAGATTCAAACAACAAAATATCACCAAGTCAAGTTCTATTAAAAGAGAACAGACCCATGAACTTTATGCAACACACATTGTGCTGGCCCCTCTTGGAATTCTCTTGGAATTCCGTGCTATTGAAATTAAAAAAACAAAAAGAGAGCTTTAATGGGAAGTACTGAAGCAGAAAGGAAGGTATTTTTCCCAACCAACCCTTCACTGTAAATCATTCATATCATCTGGGCAAGAGAAAAAGGCCTAAAACCAAAGACTGTTTCTTCATGAAACTTGCAGTTACAAAAATTAGCAATACTGTAAGCATCACTTATCTGGAAATACTTGTAAAAAAGCACCGTTTGTTTTGCATTAATAAATATTACAATTATCTGTAGACTACTTATGTGTAAATATTAATACTACTGAGTGCTCTCCCACGTCATCTGGGAGCAGCTGAAATACTTTGAGAGCTCAGGAAATAAAACCAAAACACTCATCAGTAATTCAAGCTGGAAAGAAATAAAAATCCAAGAATCTGATCCTTTGCTCTTTTAATTCATTTAAGTGTAGAGATATCACCACATGCTCTTCTAGAAGTCAGCAGTCCCAGCCAGCTGACAAAAGTAGCCTGCAACCCTTCCTAGCAAGTGAATGGCTGTGGGAGGAATAAATTAAGATAACTGAATATATTTTAATAAGGGCCTTAGAAGATCATTTTAAAAAAAAGAGGACCAGGGAAAGTTAGGAGTTAAAGCGCAACAAGGGAATAGATAGGACTGAAAAGCTTGCATTTGTGTGACAAAAATAATAGAAAAATGAAAGAAAGTGGGAAGAAGCTGGAAGGAAAAAACCATTGAGACAGACTGCCTGGCAGCAGGGCTGGGCCTGATGGAGAGAAAAGGAGAAACATTCTTGTGTTTGGAAAATACAAGAGTGACCCTCTGAAATCTCTCACTGTAGACCAACTATGGGCAAAACAGTGGCTGCTCTGGAGGACTGTGTCCATCCTCCTTTGGTGATACTTCCTTCGGTTCTGGAATGTCCTTTCCTTATGAACCAAGCCTCACTGGCTCTCCCAAACATTTTTTCCCCTTACAAAGCCTCCACAGGTAACGTGGATAACAGCACATCAAGCCTCGCAGCCCAACACACTCGCATCGAATGAAAAACCTCCATCACCCATGGCACCAGTGACCGAGCAGAGTGTTACAAAACAACACAAATGCCTGTTTCCTGAGATTCTTGCATGGCAATGCTGTGTCTATTTAACTGCTTGAACTGCACAAAAGATCTCATGCCTCGGAAAGCACAGCTCTGTGCTGGGCGCTGCGGGCATCCACTCACCCATTCCTCCAGGATGCGCTGCACGGCTTCGGTGCCTCTCGCCAGGCTCCTGCAGGCCAGGATAACACATGCCCCGTGCAGGGCCAGGGACTTGGCAGTTTCAAAACCTAGGAGAAAACATTGTCCTAGTCAGAAACAGATCCCAGGAACAACTCAGAGCTATAAAATCATCTGAAAACACAAGCCACACATTGAAGTACACTTAAGGCTACCTGACAGTCACTTGGACTCAGCTTTTAAGAGCACACCTGAAGAAATTTGATCACACCTCAATTTGATCAGGTCTTTCAGACAATAATTGTGTTTATTTGTGCAAAACAGATTTGGCATCTTCAAAGAACAGGCTCAACTTTTCTGCCTACCAGTGTCCCCAATTGTTAGAAGAGCAGGATTTTATGTGCTCCTTCCTTTTTGGACTGTGAACAATTTGCCATACAGAGATTGCAGAGCCACTGTGCCTGGCAACTTCACGCTGACAGTGTCAGAGTGTCCAAAACTGAGTTCAGGGCTCTTTAGATGCACAGTTATCCTCAGAGTCATCAGTCTGAGGATCACCTGTGGTAGGGGGAACAAAATATTCTGTTCTACTCTTCAATTCACTAACAAAAAGCTGCATAGAAGTTGGTCCAAAGTAAACTTCATTTAATTTGTAGAAATCTATGAGAATTTACACCAGGAGATGAGGACTTTTGGGGAGAGCAGAATGTTCACGAAGTGCAGAGAACAGAGCCAGATCCTGGGTTTCCACCAGGAGTGAGCTACTACATATTTGTGATGTACTCATTGGTATCTCTGGGTGTCCATCTCCATGGAGAACGGTGACAATGTCAGGAATTGCCTTCCAGAGAGGCATAACGTGCCTTAATGAGTTCAATTAGAAAAGCTTAAACTAGGAAAGAATCAAATTGCAATGCCCAACAATTTGAGTATGTGAAGAAGTCAAAGAGAAGAGCCATTTGTTTTAGCTTTATGACATTTAAAGCATGTTCATGATTTCCTGCTAAAAACTGTTTACCAAAAAGCCTATTAAGATGGGCTGTCTCACTTCCAAAACACCCTGGAGCAACAAAATCCAGTTAGAGCACAAAACATACCTTACATTATAGAAACAACAGACACCAAGATGAATTTATACAATTTTCTGCAATTACATACTTACGGTATTTAAGTCCAAACAATTTTCTTGTATCTCTTTTAAAGCCATTCACTGCACCAAGCAACTTTAATTACCTGTATAATTCATTGCATGCACATGAATTCAGCTACAGCATATGCAAAGATTTCCCTTGTCCCTAATTCCACTTTAAGCATACTTAACTAGAATTTTTCATGTAACTAATATAAGACATACCAGGGTACTATTAGCTAGCTGTTATGCTTCTTGTTTTGCACAAAAATACACTTACTTTGACTAGCTGCCCGTACTATTAAAAACTAGTTGGAATGTCTGGGAATAGTTTCGCTATTTTTAAAGATCAAGAGCTGTTGGCCAGATTAATTAGCAAAGCATGATCATGTTTTGCTAACTCTGCCCTGTATCACACTGTGCAAAATAATAAACTGTGCAAAATAATAAATTCCATGTCATTCTCCCCAATAGTTAATAACTTGATACTCATTACAAACTAAGGAAGTTACACGCTGTTAGTTTGGTTCATTTTATGCTATCTTGACTCTCCCCACAAACTTGGACATCAGTGTTAAGCACTTCTCTTTAGGATGTCCTTGCTCTTCTCTGAGCTTCCAAAGAATGATTCTTCACCCTTGGGGAGGCATGTTCTGGATATTTACACGAAATCGTGTGCTGGAAAAAATCTCCATTTAAATGCTGCCACAGGTGAAGTGCTGATGTGTCCCCCCATCAGATATATTTTAAAATAATTCACAAACACTCCTGCACTTTCTTTAGTTAGATATATATGCAACTTCTAACCGAAGCACCTGAAGGAGGACTTTGGAAGGACCTCAGTATCCAAGTGTTTTTCCTTGGCTCTTCTGCAACAATTAATGCTTCTTTCCTTACCCAGTATAAAAAAGCTTAAACAGGTGGGGAAAAGCTTCTAGCAGGGTAGAAAATGTTTTCTGTCTGGTTCACTGTGTTAAACTAAGTTTGTCAAAGCATTTGTTCTTCAGCAAAACACAGCTATATTTTCAATATACAGTAAATGTTAAAACCTCAGCCTAACATATGGATTAAGTACAAAACTATTTAAACTCTATAAATAAAAATCTTACCTCTTTATAAAAATTACCATTGAATCACAATCCACACTGAATGTGGTTTCATACACCAAAGTTAAACCACAAAGATCATAAACACCCAAATAGTAAAATCTTTTTTAAAACCACAGTAGAGTTACATGGAGAGAGAAGTTGGAATGACTATGTAAGGGCCATGCACAATTAAGGAACCAGAGAAACCTCAATTCTGCCCACAAAAATAACTCTGGACTTTGAAAGAACCAAAGATTTCTTTAAAATGTCACTTAATCTGAGACTGCCACCACTTAGTGACACAGCCATTTCACAGTGAAGGGACATTAACAGCAATATTCGCTTCTTTTCTAGGAAACAAGTGATACCTTCCAGTGGTAAATCTTCCCTGTACCACAGCACGAGGTTATTGCAGAGCTATTTAACTCAGGTAAAAGAGAGAGCACAGCCTGCTGCCAACAAGTTATAATCTAATTGTGGGGGGTTTAAAAGTCAGAGAAACTACACTAGAAAAACAGCCTAGGATTAAAGACTTGAGCATCAAGGACAACCAATTACAAAGAATAAAAGAGACTCTTCCCCCAAACATGACAGGAGAATAACATACTTAAATAACGTCCACTTTGGAAAAGCAATCACTGCATTGTATGGAGTATTTAAATATACTATTTTGAGCAAATGTTTTATGAAAGTAATTTCAAGCAATTGCCCTGGAAATCTCAAGTTTGTGCTGAGATCAACTACTCTTGCTGCTGGTGCTCCGGCTGAACAAGCTCTAATCCGACACTCAGAAGTGAAAATCCTCTTTAAGAATAAGACATACATGAGGATAAACATTATGGCACAGTTCTACATCACCAGCTAACCTAAAGGACTGGGAGCAGAACTAACAAGAGAGCTACAAGCACATGGGATTTGCTGGAGACATTTAAAACCCTTTAGCCCTTTCTTACAGCATTCTCTCAAAAAGACCCAGAAATTAGCCCTCAGTTTCAACCTTCACCTTCTATGATGATTGTTCAATACTCTCACATTCCCAGCTATCTGCAGTCAACGACACTGACTGAATTTTGGTGCAGATTTTCAGCTAATGGTGTCAATTAAGAAGCAGTTAGCATCGCTCAATTAATGCCAACTACACTGTGTCAACACACAGCCTATGAGTACAGGGCTCTGTCAAACGGTGCAAGCCTCCTCTATAAAACAGAGAAAGGGATTCACAGAGTGGAAAAGTATTTCAGTGGGTTCTCGTTTAAACAGACAGCATACAGTCCATTGATCACTGGGAGATATTCTGTAAAGAATTTGCATCAGGCCTTTGCATGTTTTAAAACATTCTTTTATTTCAAATATAAGGAAGTTTGAATACACAAGAAAAAAATCAAAAGCATTTTAGACAACAGCAAGTTTTCTTCAGCTTCCCTACCTTTGCCCAAATATTCCAGGATACCTTGGAGCTGTCCTTTACAACCCATTTGAAACACAGTGATGTCACCTTTCTTTGAACAGCTTAATTCTCAGTGTAAAAGCCTACAGGGTTTGCTTGCAACAAATGATCTTTAAAACTCAAAACCGACTCTCATCCCAACTACTGCATCTCAGCAAACAGACTGTTTCCTGATTTTTGGGACTCAAGAGAACTACATATAAGCAAAAAAGGACTTGCGTCCTAGAAATCACTTGGATTTCTTCAAACTTGGAAGATCTAAACAGCAGCGATGGTAAATCAGTTCATCTTACTCAACACTTCTCCAGAACAGGGGTAAAGAAGATTCAAATGTGCTACAGATGAAGTGATAAAGAATTCTGGGTAAGCTTCTTTCCAGTGTGAAATACTGCAATGCTGATGGTGTGATTTAGAGGAGATTCTTCTGCAGCCAGGAGTGCTGCTGCCTGTGCTGGTGGTTCCAGAGTGCAACACCCAACAGAGTTTGCACAGTCACGTGCAAAACATCACATCATTGACAAACTCACACCTTGCAGAGCCAAAACAGCACCACACATCCCAGAGCAGGATTGCTTGGCTGCATCCACTCTGCTTCAGTACAGAGATTTAGGATAAAATCTTAAGAGACACATTATTCAACTTGCTCCGAATGCAAGTTTTCAAGCAAAGAAAGCACCAAGATACTTTAAGAGACTCAAATTAAAATGAGCAATTCCCATGGAATAGTACTGCTGCCTTTGTTCCCATGTGTGTGCAGGCACATGGCAATGACACACAGTGATATTGTTCATTTAAAGTGTGATGCTATATGAAAGATACATCCTGCCTCTCCCTTTGTGTGTAAATTGGACAAATGTGTTTTTCTTGGAGTCATGAAGCACAGAAAAAGCCAACCCAAACGAAACAGGATGACTAATGCATTGGTTCTGTTTTCCATCTAACCAACCCAAAAATATGCACTCCTTACACTTTTTTGCAATCCACTGCCCTGGGCAAGGCCAAGTTATTCTTAACAGTAAGTGCACTGCCGCTGTCACTAACAAACAAAATATTTTGTTTTCTCTGAAGGGAGCATAACACTAAACATTTCAAAACACCCTTAAATTAATGGGATTATAAATATCTGTTGCTTGTTGTTCCTGTAAAAAATCTGAAACACATCATTTGAGGGAAAGAAAGCTGAATTCGTGACTGATGGTGCTGCAAGCAAACATCCAGCACAGTGACCATGTCAGGCACACACATTACAAATACGCTGCAACTAAGAGCCAAGGGGGTGCAACCCCATCTGCTATCTGCTCCAGTTCACTACCCCAAGACATCCACGAGCCCAACTCCACACTGCCATCACACCAGACATGAAGGAAGCTGGGACTTGAGTCCTTCCAGCTGTTTCACCCCACACTGATCAGTATCTCAGCTACCCCAAGGGCCCACAGCAGATTCAAAATACACACTGGCTGATCTTCACGGTGTAGAGGTGCTGCTATCCAATATAAATATTGGAATTACAGCCAAGGAATGAGCCCTGGAGTGGGAATGCAGCACATCAAATACAGAGCCAAGCCACCTGTCACATCCCAAGGTAAGACCTCGCTTGGGCTGTGTCAAGGCAATTCCCACCAACTACTGCCCCTAAAAATACATGGAGATGCTACTCAGAGTAACTGTGGTTTTCAAATAAGTTAGTCTTAAAACAACCTAATGGAAGCATAAGGAGAGACAAAACCAAAACTGCAATTTTATACTAAACTGCACAGATCATCCCAATTAAAATGGATTTTTTCACTTCCCAAGTCATGTAAATACAAAGACATGCTGTAACGTGCCTGACTAGATGAACAGTGGCCAGGGATTCGACTGAAGGGAAGAGAATCAGAGATAAGAACTGGATTTTCTGTCAAATCCCAGTTTTACCTTTCATATCATCTCCTTGCTTTAGATGTAGATCAGTGATCAAAAATCAGAGTCAAAAAGGGTTCATATTTGCATCTTCCATTTCAACCAATCCCAAAGCTCTGTTTAGACAATAAACACTCCTTTAAGAGGGGCAAAAAACCCCAACTCCCAGCTTTCATTTTTTCATCTTGCCTTTCTTCATCTGTTACAGGATCATGCTCCTACCAAATCCCAAACCAATTTTTACTGAATATTTTTGAAGTGCATTGTATAAGTCCAGGGGACTGGGGCATTTTACCAATACTAAAAAAGGTGCAGAAATTAATACAACTAGTCATATCTTAGCATCACATCTGCAACTGAGGATTAGTCTGTTTGAATTTTTTATTCTGTGTTTCTTCAAGCATAGAATAAATCCATGTATTCTTTTGATTGTCTTTAAAAATGACAATGTGGCTTCTTGCAAGCAAGTGAGACAGTATTCCTAACACAAAACTATTACTGTATTTAGAAAAACACATGAGAATTTAGCATTTGGCTTTATCATTTAATGTTTAAGGAGAATTTATTAAAGAGTTCATTTTTCTGTGTGCATACAATTTTTTCCATTGTAACAGATAACATATCATGAAGGCAGACAGGCATCTGAATGTGAAGCAACTCAACACACAACTTTACATATTCTACACAAAAACAACTTTTTCACCTAAAAATGCATCTAAATGTATCATTACCAAGTCAAGTCAAACAGAGTTACATTTTAAAAGAAACCTGAGATAGCACTTTGTCTCAAAATAAGCAGAACTTATTTTAGTGTGACTCACAGTCTTTATTTTAGTAAAAACCCTAATTATTCAGAATTACATATGCTTATATTCATAACGGATAAAAAAATATTTTGTTAGACTACAGTTAACATACTACTTCTATTTTTACTGCAAAATAAACACTTCCAAATTAAACATTTAACTGAAATCTGGAGTAGCAGAAAACAACAAATCTGCCCATAATATAAGTCAACATCAAACCAGCATCTTGATGAAATCTAGATCAGGTCTGAGCAGCTGAATTTGATGTGACATTTAGGGCACTCCATGTCTCAGCAGTAATTATTCCTGAAGGTTTTAGTAGCTATGGGATAAGTGACCAGTTCTTTTATTTGTTTAAATAAAGCCAGTCTATTTATAAATACCATTACTTGAATACATTATTAAGGAAATAAATCACATTTTTGTGCGTGGTCCTGTAGCTCCATCGTTATTTAACAGCAAAGCTGAGGTGAGCTGAAGAGAGGTGGAGGCAACAAAACTCAGCCCAGTCACATACACAAACCACAAGGATTTACCCAACTCCAGCAGCAGCAAAGGCCAACAGTAAAGAGATTTCCATTTCTATCTAATCCACACACCCCTGAAAGGTTCATGTTCTGGAAAAGTGCCAGCCTTCAGAGCATTCCTAACAGAACATAAGTTCTATCAGACATTCAGTATCACCTAGATTTTAAAAGCTGTTTTGAGGGGTGAGGTTTTGCCTTTTTTTTTCCCCAACTCCTTTCCAAAACTTTGGGGTTTCTTTCCTCCCTTATTGCTATTTTTTATACACCTTCTTAAACAAGCTTATTCAAGTGACCAGAAAAAATCCCAGAGAATTTAAAATTTATCTTTGCCTGTGTCTCCTGGGCTTTTTTTTTTTTTTTAATCAGATTTTTTTTTAAAAGTTCTAAGTTCAGAGAAATGTGGTTGGCAAACATTTCTTCTCTAAAGCTGCTCTTTGCATCAGCAGTAGCTTTAGGCAACACAACAGTTTTTCCCACCAAAGCAAAAATGTAGGAAAAGGCCAGAAATTGTCTCCTTTCTTTTCAAGTACAGTTCTGCTCCTCTGTAAGCCAACACTATCATAGGTTTCTGTACTGCTGAGCTGAGCCCTAATTAAACATAATAAAAAAAATTAGTTGCATGTTTTGAATCTCCTTTTGGCAAGTACAACAGTGCAATGTTAATAAAAGAAGTAAATTCAACAAAGAGGAATACTTCATCCAAGGCAGAATAATTAAAAGACATACTGTGCTGTCAGCTAAAGTGCTAGATACTCCCAGCTTTAATCTCAAAGTCATTTCATGAGAAATGCTCAGTGTTATGTAAAGATACAGAGAAAGTGCTACAACATAAATTGGACCAATTTTTTTCTTAAAACAAACTTGATATTTATTTTTATCAGTTACACAAACAGTGACAGATTTTAAAATGCACACTAGACATGTTACAGATAAATAATAAAACAAGGTTCTGTCCTAAAAAGCTCACAGTTTAGCTTACAAAAAAAGAGATGTCTTAGGGAATCAAACACACAGAGCCAGGTCCTGCTCTAGGGAGCTCACAGTTTGCATCAGGAGGAAAGGAACAGACTGAAAATTAAAACAACACTACCTGATTTCTGGCAGTCACCACCCACCTCTGTCTTTGGGCCATATGAGATAAGACAATTTGTTTAGTTTGGCAACAAAGGAAGATTTTAATAAAAGAGTCATTTGAGGATCCTGCGAAAAGAACTGAGTACAGGGAAGATGCAGTTCTGTGGTCTCTCTATTCAAAACTGGCAAACCTTTGGGTGTGCTTTAAACTACGAAGGGAAGAGGGAGATGGGAAGCTGTTATGTAACTCAAATGATCCATCATGTGGTTCCGACATACAAAGTAAGGCAGGAGATGGAGTTCTGAAACAAAAGATGGAGAATAAGAACAGTATTAACAAAAACAAGGAGAATGGAAAACAAGCAAGAATTAGAAGTCATTAATTACAATGTAAGGCCATGGGCAAAAAAGAAAATCAAAGACCTCTTCGCCACACTTTCGAGAAGTGCATGATAACATGTCATGCATCTTCCCACAGCAAAAATAATTTATCTTTTTTTAGAAGACATTTAAAGTCTACCTGCTAACAGCTGGAACACCAGCAGCCCCCCCAAGAACTCAATGACAACCATCCCCTAAAGCAAAGGACCAATTACAGCTGCTTTTTCTTCTACTCTATTATGAAGCCTATCTCTGCCTTACATCCTAAATACAGAACTTTTGTTTTGCCAGAGGTGAGTGTTTAAAGTGCCAGATGCAGAGAACAGAACCAGAAAGTCTTGGGCTCTTTTCCTTGGACCACAGATTAGATTCAGAAACAGACACAGTGAGACACCTTCTCACAGATCTCAGTCTTCATTCACTCAGGATGCCAAAACTGAGCTGCCAAATAGCTCATGCACATTTTTACGCACTCCTCTTTGCTTAGCAAGGCACAAAATAATCCAATTTTACCTTCAGAATTAAAAATCCTTCAGCAAGAGTAAGTTAATACCCCTCAGCATCTGCTCACAGCTGGACACAGACCCAAACAAATAAAGCTTTCTTTAAAAAGCTTTCTTTTCTAGTTGCTGCATTTTCTACTCTTATTATATCTAAATTACTCCTTCTGCTGAAGAATTAGAATAGCATTCAAAGAAATATATATTTTATCCTATGACAGAACAATCCAACTCCCACTGTAACCTGGAATATGGACACGGACATAATCTGTAAATTTAGGTAATTTACTGCATCCATACATCGCTCCATAAGTAAAACAGGGCTAATAACACATTTCTCAAAATCTTAAGTAGCACAATTAATATCTGCACTGTACAAATGTACGGAAGCAAGACGTTGCTCATGCCTTCCTGGGGCAGAAGAGGTACATGACCAGAATCTCTCCCAGCTCCTGAATCTCTGAATACACAACATGATATTGTTTCCTTCCATTTGGTTGTGATACAGGAGAATCAGCAAACCTCTTCACAAACTTTTAAACAGTGATTTTTTGCACAAAGGCAGCATTTTGACTCATCACCATAAGAGGAAAATGCCCCACAAGTTTTATGATTTTGATTTTAGTATGAAAAATAAAGGAAACCCAGTTAGAGAATGTATTGTGTTAAAGCTGCTTGGATAAAGAATAAATAATGAGGCACCTAATGTACCTTCTACAAAGATAACCTGGGAAAAATATGAAAAATTTCTAAGCAACACTCATTTTTCAGAACCTCAAGTCACAGTGGATGAACAAGATTTAAATAAATACATCCACAACTGAACTATGACAATTCCTTGTTCACACACATATTATTTCTATCAAGAAAGTAAAACAGCAACCAGAAAACATAACTTCACCAGTACTTCTACTAGAAAGAAGATATTAACTAAGAAGAGGAACTTAGAAAGAGTGACTAAGATAATTACTCAAAGGAGAGGACACAAAGTGTATTATTATAAAACCATTCAGATTTGAAGACAGACCATGGGGAGTTTTCTGAAGCAACAGATAAAGTACTGAAATCCATGATGTAGAAGTACAGCCAGAAATCAAAACAGCTGGATGTTACAGGAACAAAAATACTGAGGTTAGGTAGCTGAACAGAAGGCTACAGAGAACTCACATATTAAAATGACAAGCCAATAGAATAAATGGAAAAAGGAGAAGAAAAAAAATCTTCCACTCACAGAAGAAAAATAAAAACAAAAGAAAAGCATAAGTTTAGTGCGTGACCTAAAAACTTCAAATACCATTAACTGATTTAAAATAAAAAAAAAGACAAAAGTACTTCTGTTTTTGATGGTCTTCCCTTGAGAACTCCTGAAAGAATGTGACATTTGACATATTTATTTTACTAAATCACACACTGTCTTTTAAAAAACTCTATGTATTTGTGGATTGTAGGATGAATATCAGATCAGTTGCTTTCTCACTGTACTACTCCTATTCTCTAATTCAGACAGAATTCTGGCCTCACAAATTCTGAAGATGTAACTCCTTTTAATCACATCAGGATTTCGGTATTTCTCTTTCCCGGTCCTTACAATCCTGTCATTAGAAAATAGAAGGCATTTAGCAACCTCTTCCATCCCCACCATCTAACAAGCATTCCAAAATAATACAAATGTACATGCATGTATTCAACCAAGTCTTGTAGCACAATGAGGTTTCAAAACATGAAGACACAAAATGTTGCAAAGAATTAAGCTCGATGTTGCAACAAGACAAACTGAATCATGCAAAAGTTCTTTTCACCTCTGGACTATGAAGTATGTATAAAATAATAAGAAAAACTTTTGTGAAATTAAATATTGCAAAAGACAGAAAAGCAATCAAGTTGAAAAGTCTTTCTAGCTTTTAGCAGACAAGAAATAAGTACCGCCTAGGAAGGCTCCCTGCTCTACAAATGTTTTTCCTCTGTAAAAGGATTACCAGAAAGTACAATACAGGCACAGGGCTCAATCCCATCCTTTGTGAAAATATTCCTTTACAAGCAGTAATCATTATTGAACCTTTTAGCCCAGATGTAATTTCTTACATGTTACAACAAGTTTCACATGCATTGTGAATTTCAGCCAAGGTTGATGAAGTTCAATAACTTGGCTAACCAACCATGGGTACTGCTCATTACACAAGTAATAAATAGATTCATCAAAATGGACATGAAAAAGCAGTATGAACATCTGACACCATTTTCAGCTTACTCAATAAGAAAAATACATTACAGGAAGCCCAAGAGGACCTCTTAATATTTACAGGATGTAACAAGTAAGCAGTTGGAGCCTTATGTAAAGCAGAGCAATATTAACATTCCATGATATTAAGCCAGAGTTAAAACAGGGAGATAGCACTCACGGAAACTCACTCACTGTTACCTGCCATAAATTTTAAGAATACAGAGCTGTAAATTAAAGAGAATCCTCTTCTATTAAACAAATTTTGAAAACAATAGCTTTTATGGATTTTTAATTGTGCAGACCACATCAGTACTAATCCTTGACTGACAGCTATGAACATCCCATAACTCTCTTCACTAAACTGGGGAAAAGACCATTCAAGAAGCACTGTCACAAGTTTGCTCCCCCAGCTGAAATCCTCTTTTCCACTCTTGTAAGAAACAGATCCAAATAATAGATAATTACTAGAGAGCGAACACGTTGCTGTTTTTTCATCACAATAAGCCATATAAAGGAAGAAGTTTACCATAAGAAAACTTCAAATCAACATATGAATAGAAATGAGAAAAATAACATGGACCAAAACCAGACAGAAGTATTTACTCTCAGAGATTTTCTTTTCCCAAAACAAACTATCCAACAAAAATAAACTGATTTTTTCAAGGCTGACAAAGTTCAGGTGTTCAAGTGTAAGAGAAATTCCAAAACCATACAAGAAATCATAAAGTGAATGTGGAACAATGGCTATCTTGAGTAGATCCTTTGTAGAAGACCTGCCAGTTGCACAACCTTTAAATACTATTTCATGTGAAAACAGGAGAGAGAAATTAGAAAATAAACAGTGCTTTCAAAGAAAAATGTGCACATTTTTCCAAGGAAAACTTGCAATCTAGCTCAAAAATAGAGCTGAGTAATTCCTTACTGACAGACAAACATCTGTGGGCTTTGACCACCAAACCCCAGGCAGGACAGCAAAAGACAATGAACACATTTAAGACAGTCAGACTAATACTAATAAAATCAAGTACTCAGTGGTACGTGAAGGGTCTGTTTTATTCCTCCCATATGATCAGAGTGTGACTTAAATGAGACCATTCACTGGTCTAATTAGGATTCAGCAAATGTTACCTTCTTTTTGAAAGCTGATGAAGCCTCAGTAAAAATGCTGTCACCTACAAATAACCTCAGTAAATTCTAAACTACAATAGCTCCCCATATTCACAAAATTCTCTTCTCTGCAGCTACAGAGCAGTCAATTTTTGATTCCCTAAGAAATAAAAATGTTCTTTTTAATCATACTTTTCTGATCTCTCCACTGCCAATAGATTTAAGGCATAGTGGTGAAAACTAGCCAGCATCTATTAAAGACCTTAAAGAGTCTTCAAACAAAATTTAGTTAAGTTTTAAAAGTTTAAATTTTCTTCTCTCACAAGTTGTATCTTAAATAGCCATTATTCAATTAGTGATCACTTAATTGCCCTAAGAAATACAACAAAGGTTAACCACACTTGGCTCTATTAAGGCTCTCAAGGCAGAATCTGCTTTTTAACTACAAGAAAGTTTCAGTATAATACTAACATAGGAAGCTCTCAAACACTGCTACATACAGAAGTGATAGCTCAGAAATCAGGAGTTCTCCCACTAAACTAACTTTCATTACCTTCTGCCAGTACAAAGTACAAAAGAACAGTCACAGCACAGCAGCCTGGCCATGTATTGGTCATGGACAGGTTTACCTGTTTTTTATACTACTTTGATAAAATAGAAAAAAGTAAAAAGCTACTGAAAACAGCTTCTCTTCTAATATAATAAAGTGATGACCAAAAAAAAACCCAAAAAAAACCTCGTGCTCTTTCTGAATTAATGTAAGCACTATATGCTTATTGAAAACAAAAATGCCCAGCTTTCCAATAGTTTAAAGTTTATTTCTACCCTGACACTATCTGGACACTATTGGTCCCAGAATTAACATGGTTAATCCCATATCCCAGACCACTAAAACCTTGCTGTATTTTTCCAGTGAGGGAGTCAGAAAAGTTTCTGGTATTCTGGGAACAGAAGAATTTAAGAATAGCCATTCTACATCCTTCACAGATGTCAGTGTTCAATTAATGTCCCACATGAGAGAGATTTCAGAAGGAGGTGCAGGTGATAGAGCAAAAAGCATAAGATAAATTGCAGAGCTAAATAATTTGCATTTATCACAAAAGCACCACAATGTGTGAACCAAACCCAACCATCTACCTGTTACCACATGATTAATACTAAGGAAATTATCAAGACACTCATTGTCAAAGTGTTACCTACCACAGTTTCACAATGTTCAGGTATGTTTGTGTCTATATACAAACCCTCAGTGCAATTAACTACAACATTTAATACTGGGACTGCAGCTCACTAAATATACAAAGCATTTCAAAAGCTGCACGGGCCCAATTCTGAGAGCTGGGCTCAAAGCAGAGTTTAACTCTTTTTCCCTAATTTCATACACCTGATCCTCAAGTACTAACTACCTTAAAGGGGATGCAAATCAGGCATGAGTGTGACATAAACCAATTTTTAAAGAAAGAAAAACTATAGCTACTAAATGCATCTTAGCAGTCAAGAGGAAAAAAGTAGGTTGTTTAGCATTTCCTTAGTTTGTAAAAACATATTTTAATAGAGCATGTCATCTTCTGTTAATATTTACTAATTATTTTTAGTTGTAATCTAAAACTAAACCTCTGTGATATGCTGCAATCTAACATGCCTAAGTTTTGTAATAACCCTTTTTATACTATTTCAAGCTAGCTTTTCATACTAAAAGCATAATCACAGAATGGTTTGGGTTGGAAGGGACCTTAAAAATCACCCAGTTCCAATCCCCTGCCATGGACAGGGACACCTTCCACTAGACCAGGTTGCTCAGAGCATCATTAGGGAAAAAGTTATAAGGGAGAAGAATAAACCAGAAAAACTTCTGGTTTATCATTTATAAAAATTAAATGGCCAGCCATTCAAGGCAATTTTTTATCTCATAAAGCAGATGTTTAATTGAGATAAATTATAAGCAAATTTCCCAACCTTTTGCACCAGTATGACAGAAGCTGCTAATACTGAAGTTCTGTACAAGAAATAAAAGAAAAAAATAACTTCTCACACCAAATGTATATTCAGACCAAAAGCTCACTGGAGCAGGGATGCATCTTTTAAACACTGATTAATAGTACCTAACCCACAGCTTCTCTCCTGGCTAAGGCTTCCTCATTGCACAGAAGTAAAAGTGCCAGAAAAAAAGAGAATTCCAATTAACAAAACACTAAACAACAATTTCTTGAAGAAACAATCGAAAACATTAAAACATAATCAAGGAAAGCGATACAACAAGCCACATTATGGCTGGAGCTTCTGGATTTTTTTCAGCATCTGAAAAGAACTTAATCTGGTTGTTCTGGGCACCCCTTGCAAAAGCAATGAACAGAAAAAATAGAATCCCAGTTTGAACAATTGCTCAGTTGTGCTTATCAATACAGTTTTGTGACAAAATCCTAGGAAAGCATTCAGAAAAATCCTGCTTTGTGGAATCTGCCTGACTGGACAGAACGCACCCATTTTGCCCTTCCATAATAAACTGCAACACCACTTGCACTTCACCACTCACACACTCCACAGTCACTGTGGGTTAGACGCAGCTGCCCCTGACAGAGAAACCAGAACACATTGTGGTCCCAAGGTCGTACAGGTCATATATGATCCTTAGACACAGACAGCAATTTTTATATAAGCCAGAAAATCACATTAGCCACACAACTGTCTCTCTGATACTAAAACCAAGTTAGAGTATTTTTTTTAAAATGTATTATTTGAGATCGCTTACACACACAGTTGAAAATACATCTCTGTATAAAATTAAACCTAGAGGAACTGCTGACATGATTTTATAAATTTACAATTCTAGCCCTAATAATTAAGAACACGAACAACAGCTTTACAGGAACATTTCCCAAGAACAGGAAAAAGCACCAGGTTGCTTTTGTTCAGTATTTTCAAAGAGCAACACAGACCTCTACTGGCAAGATTGGTGAGCAAGGCTTGGCTCCACCAGCAGCAGCCTGAGGAATTTCTTTCTCTGCAAGATCATGTTGAGACCCTTTAAGAGAAAAACAGCACTCAAAATTGCACACACACCTCCAGTTCCTCAGAGTGGAATAAACCCTACTGCCTCTAACAGAACCAACTGACAATTTTCACTGCTCGTGTTTAAATGTAAAGAGAATAATATGGTTTTAAAACCAGGATTGGCAGCACAAGACTAAACTGTTCAGTAAGTCTGTCCTACTTGTTTTTACTACACCAGCTTTAATGGAAGCAAAAGTTAACTCAAATTTCTAATGTGATATTCAGACTAAGATTTTGATTGAGCTTAAAAAAAGTAGATGAGAAAGAAATCCCAAAGAATAGCTGGACTGCACCGTCAGAAGAAAAAGTTTCCAAAATAAAAGAAAAAAAAGAAAACATTTCACTAGTAAATCTTGGTCTGCTATGATCTCTTTATATTGTAAAACCAGAATCATTCTTTAACCTTTTCCCAGTTAATAATCAAAAATAATTAAGCATTTCTAGGTGTTATTTTTAGTACTTTTTCCCTCACATTTCTCACAGCAATTTTAAGGATTAAGTTAAGAAAGTGAGTATATAATCCAGGAAATTCTTACAGTCCACATTCCTGATCAGGAATGAAAAGAACCAGCACAGGGCAGACAGTCTCCCTATTTACAGACAGGTTAAGAGAAGTTAATGGCAACAAGGCAATGTGTGACACCACTAAAACCCTAAAACTGCTGAAGTCATCCAAAGTATTCCCTCACAAACTAAGCAAGCACCTCTATTTTTCAGAAATTGAGATTTTTCAACTGTAAGGGGAAAAAAAGGGTTCCTGATGAGCTATGCAGGATTCCCTGTATTAGATTCACAAATAAAGTGAATTAAGATATCATTCCATCTTTGCTGATCTGTTTTTAACTTTGCTACCTTAAAGAAGTGTATATAGATGAACAAAGGCAACACTTTTATGTTCATCCATCTTTCAAGGGATTCTCAGCATTTTCCAAACTTTATCTTGAGCATCCAGCAATGCAGTAATAGAAAATGCATTTTTCTGACTGCAGTCTAAAAACTTACAGCTTGATCCTTTGTTGTACCCATCTTGAAATGAAACATTTCTCAACAAAGGGACAGATACCATAGTTAGTTATTTTCAAATATACCACTGAAACTCATTTGGACAACAATCAAAGGGTTCAGTGATTTATTTTTTTCCTTGTATTATTGAGTACAAATGCTCAACAAGTAATACTTTATTTTTCTATCTCTTTCTACTAAATGGACAACAATATTTCCCTTGAATTATTTATTCTTACCTCTAAAAGAAAACATTTTGGTGCTCTGAAATCACAAGAATTGTTTACTCCTCAAAATACTCACGGAGGAAACTATTACCTCCAACACACACAGGAAATTTAAAAGGAATATAGACAACACAAAGTGGAGCACAGCACTGAAATCCTAAAATATCTGAAAATAAGCTCCAAAACTGGCAAGACTCCTCTTGAACCAGCTAATTAATCCATGCTCCACGGTAATTGGTGAGAAGCATCAGGATTAAAGCAGCACTAAATGCAACATGATATGCAAGAGTTTTGAGTTATGTGGGCCATAACACCATCTTAATCATAAATTTGGTACCTTCATACCTATGGACTCCTTATCATCCTCCTAACCTCATAGTGCAGCACAAGCTCAAGGTTTATTTCACTAATGCTCTCTCTCTCCTTGATAAGCTTCTGAGCAAGGATGATATTTTACCCTCATCAACTACTAGAAAACAAAGAAGTATATATACATAAATATACATATATATTAATGGGTGCGTGTTTGTGTGTGTTTACTTGGGCATGTGTGTCACAAGCAAAAAAAGATCTGGAGCAAGGATATGATTGATTACTTGTGACCAATCCAGATCACAAACTAAGGGAGAAACACGGGAAAGAAATCTTGACAAAACCATCACATATATTGGACTAATCTTTGGCCATATTTGAAACACTTCCCACTCATTCAGCAAGGCTGAATGGCAGCTCTGCTCCTGCTGAAGGCAAATCCCTTTGAGTCCAGGTAACTCTTAGACGTTCAGAGACTAAAAAGTTGCATACAAAGCAGATTCTACAGCTGGGTGCAATGTACAGACAGGCTGTTTCCAAGAATTTGGAACGTAAATCTCACTAGAAAGCACAAATTCATTGAGACAGGTAAGAACAGCACTCGCTGCCACAACTGCACTGCCAATCTGTAGCAGCAGATCAGGCAGTGACAGCAGGACTGGTGCTGTTAAGACCTAAATTGCAAGGCACAATAAAGCCCTAAATTCTTCATCTAACTCCCGGAGGATAACACCCCCTTAAATAATTACGAAATAAAGACCAAGAGAATTCAGAGTGATAAATCCTGCTATTAACCCATTTTCCAGAACATCTCCAAGGTTTTCCAATGTCCTCAAAAATGCATTTACGTCATAATTCTGAACTAAAATAAAAACCACCAAATAATTTGCATAAGGACTCCTTCAATATTGGTGAAATCCCGTCACAAAGAAAAATGCAAACTACAAAAGGCAACAAACACCAACAGTTATCTGAATCTCTCACTCACCCACTATAGAAGCAGTAATATTTAACAGATACCTAAACAAGCTGTTTATTTATTATTTAAGCTGAAAGGATTTATGAACCTGTGAGACAATACACCTGTAATAGGGATTACTAAATGCCACAAATTGTATTTCTTTGAACTAAAGGAACATCACATAAAACATCCTGGAACAAGTTCATCAAATTCACTTGAAAGTACCTTCAGGGATAAAAATTCCACAGCCTCCTTGGAAAATCTTTACCTGAGTTTACTTGCTGGCATTAGAAAGTTTTTCTAAAGACTTTGCCTGAACTGCCCTGCAACCACACAAACCTCATTCCTTGTCCTAGGCACAAAAGTCATAAAAAGAAACTTCCCTTCTCTTTCACAGCCATCCTTTATATATTTGCATAATGTAGAATGCCTCCATCAATATTTTCCTAGACAAAAATCAGTTGTTTCCGCACTTGATCTCTTTGCTATAGCTCTCCTGTAAGCTCAGAATTCTCCCCACATTTTAAAAAACAGCTTTCTAACTAGGGGTTTTGTATCAAAGAAGCGCAAATCAAGTTTGAAAACCAAAAATACAAAAATATTTAAACAACCAAGTAGCCTGCAAGAAAAAATTTGCCATATTTTACCTTATATGCAATATTAACCTACCTATTCCGGAATTTGCTCCTGTGATTATAACCACTTTCCCACTCAAGTCACGGCCCTGGAGTATTTCCATTGCAGTACTGTTCCCATCATATTTTTGTCTAGTAGTAGGTTTTACTGGATTATCTTCAACTGTAAAGGCGAGTCTTGGGTCAAGGTAGGTAGTCCTTTTGTTTATGTGGCTACAAAAGAACACAAAAATTCAACTGTTTGAATCTTTCTGTATTCTGCATTTAGATTTTAAATGTATTTCAACATTTACATTGTACACAGCAGTGGATTATTTAAATTCATCAAAATCAATTTTTTTTTCAGTTTGGTTAAAATCATCCAAATTGCTTTTTTAAATCAAACTTCTCTCCAGTTGTGACAGCATCCACTAATAATTGTATTTACATACTTCACAAGTCATTCTGAACTTCACATGAAGCCCTGACATAAAAGACAGAATTTTGTCAGGGGAAGAAAGAAAAAAATCTTGCTGTATTAGGGAAGATCATGTCCTCTTAGGAAGTCTATAACAGGACCCCACACTTGTCCTTGAAACAGCAGACACCGTAATATCTGCATTTGTATTTTGAAGCTGTACTTATTAATCTCTTGGTCTTTCCAGCTGATATTGTCACAGTATCATAACTGAAAAGGCTGCTCAGCATGTTACCCAGTTGTCCTCCTTGAGCATATTCCATTCTTTGACATACTTACTCTACAAAATAGACTTGTCCATTTTCATCAGTCTCCTGCTCCCATCCATATGGCAGATCTAGGAAGCACATAAAACACTAACTTTATTTTCCGGCATTAGAATACTCACCAGTTGGAAGTTTAAGTGATTTCTCAGACTGATGAGACACAATTCTGCATTATTTCTGTAGGTGCTGCCCATGAATATCACAACTCAAAAGAAGGATTGCTTCCCTAATCACACACAGTTGCTCTCTCACAGAAGTACAATACACAGAAGATCTGGTACAAGTATAATGACTGGCAGATTAAGTAAAAAGGCATTTTTAAAAAAATCTTAATAAAGATTATTTCATGTTACAGCACAAAAAAGACCAGCAAAATGCAATCATGCATCCAAGCACATACACATCTACACTACTCACAGTTCAGTATCTATCCCTGATAAAATAAATAGCAGAAAAATATAGGAAAAATTACGTGTAACACATACCAAAAGTTGAAAGATCAGAGCCCTCAAGTGGGCATGAGATACATGAAATCAAACCTAAATGACTCTATGAAGTTGGAAGGATAGAAAAAAGAACAAAAATGACAAATCTTTACATAACAAATTCTCATATAAAAGATCCTACAAAAGTACCTAAGAGATGATTTTCACAGTATTTCTAACCCTGGCTGGAAAGTACTCATTTCACTTTGATTGATTTAAGATTTACTGAAAACATTCCACTTACAGTCAGATTACCAAAGCCAAAAGAAACATGGCTTGTCAACAGTGTAGTTACCCCAGGTAAAGAAGCTTCTGGGAAGATCTGATTAAAGGCACAGATCCAAGGCCCATGAAAAGTCATTTTCCTCTGGAAGTGTCCTGCAACACTGTCTGCCTTCTGTTCTGGCATAAATATTCAACTGGGGAGGGGGAATACAGGTAAAATTAAAACTAACGAGGCTTCCTTCAGCGCCAGGGATATTCCTTGATTAAATACATTCTTCAAAGAATATAATCCAACCATATATATTATCTGATGGACACCAGGAAAACAGAGAACCCTGGCTTTTGACTACATGCTCTACAAACCACACTAAAACAAACCCTGTAACCTGGAATTAGTACTTTGGCTTTATGGAGCAATACAGGAAAGCAATAAAACTGCAAAGCGATCACTCTACACAGACACAATCGCAGAGGTAAAACCCCACTGAAATCAGGTGCATTCTGCAAGTTCAGTTTGCCTGGGTGATTAGTGACAACTAGGAGATCAAAATGAGATCAGCTGGAGTTTGTGGAGGAAACTCCACAAATAAGGTGTTTGCAATATAATGTCAGCTCATTATAAAATCTTAACACAAACCTCCTGCAACACGTTTCCTCTTCCCAGACTTAGGATGTTCCCACTGTGTTTTTTCTTCTAGGTGGCTGCAGGAAAAGAAAAGTTTAAGATTTTTTTTAAATTGCCTAATAATCTTTCTGATCTAATCAAAAATATCACCACAGTTCTGAAAGTAACTAGCCAGAGAGCACAGGAGTCTATAAAAATTCAAATAAATGTCTGACTTCCAATCCACATTTTGTTGCTCATGAGAAGAAAGAAAATCCCAAACTCATTAAAAAAGAACATTAACAGAATCAGAAAACACCTCAGAAAGATGATCCTTGGCAGGAATAAGGAAGCAAGAAGCAAGAAAATAATTTATCACAAACTAGTAGCAATAATATTTGGAAGTCTTCAAATTACAAAAGCACCTTTCTAAAACTCCTGCCTAATAATATTGATTTGCAGATTATAATGTAAGTAAGTTGGATTTCTACATGAGCAATTGCAACTTTGGACAGATAAGTTTATCCACAAGCCTTGACTAGCAGGATATTTATTTAATATGAATAATAATGGTATCACATATTTTCTTCTAATTCAGAGACTTTCTTCACTTAAATCACGAGCAGAATTTAAATACTACATCATAAGGTTTTCTGCACTGCAGACTAATAAGCAAAGTGATATGCACATAAACAAGGTCTTAAAATAACCAAAGTGCTGAAATGAGGTTGGATGTTAAAATCCCATCTTTCGTCAAGTATTTTTAAATAACAACCAAGTTTTAAGAGTCAGGCAGGGATTACCTCAGTGTCCAAATTAATAGCTGCCCAAGTGAAAAATAAAGAGTGACATAAGCAATAAATAACACACACAAATAACCACAAATAACCTACAGGCAGTCTAGTACCAACAGCACTTTACACACAACATAAGCAACTTTCCCTTCTTACAGTAACCCCACACTGACAGCACACGGTCTTAAAGGAATCACAGCCGGGGAGCTGAGGCTAAACAAGTGCACCTGTGTGACCTGAAAATACGAGATATTTAACCAAATTACAGCAGCTTGGCAAGCAAATGCTGTCCATAATCTTCCAGCTAAGTTTAAAGCTCATATTGGTGATGAGGTTTAAAACAAACTCCCAGAATATGCAGAGGTATCACACATACAGAGTCTATATTAAAGGCAGCAACAGTGCAACACCTCTTCATGTCCAATATATTTTTAGACACACTGGGCAAGATTTTCAGACAGTAATGATATATTCATGTTAAGTCATTAAACTGAATCCATCCAGTTTCACAGCAGTTTAGAAGCTGACCTGTTGAACTGATTGTGTAACAACTGTGCTCAGTAATACCTTGTTATTTCATATGTTTGTTATTTTAACCAAGTGATTCCTCCCTGAAAGAGCTTTTGAAGTTAAAAAAAATATACAGGCAATTAGTCTAAGAAAAACAAACACCTAGAGAGAAACTGCAGTGTTTACAAAACAAAGTGTGGATAAACTAAAACATTCTGCCCAGCCTTTGTAAGAGCAGGACTCGGGAGGAAGAGGCCAACTCACCACGGGTGAGAATGAACCATACTTGCCACCTTTTTGTGTAAGGGAGTAAATCTTGTAGCTTTAAACAGACCGAAGGAGATCCCAAGATCAGCACGGCTACAGACACCGCACGAGAGGAGAAAGTGCACAAACATGAGTTGGTTCATCCTGCGGCACATCCCCTCCATAACCTGGGAGGATGCAATCGTGTCCAGTGCACGGGCAGAGGGTGATAAATGCCATTCTTTATCTCTTGCCCGAGATGTACTGAAGAGCTAAGGCACAGCAAGCACAGCTTCTAACTTCCACCGGACCTGTTCCTTCTCTGCTCCCACAAGGAAAGAAACTGACCAAGCTGAAATATTGTGTAAGGCTTAGCCAGAATGCATGAATATCGCCCACGGAGCCCCGAGGCGCATGGAAACCGCCCAGAGACGGCTCCCGGCCGCTCCCAGGAGCCTCGGGAGCATCATTGCCACGCTCCCGCATCATTCCCACGCGGGGCAGGTGGCGCTGGCTCGGCACCGCTCCGCCCGCCCGCTGTCAGAGCCCACCCCGCACACAAACCCCGCACCCCAGCCCGCCCGTGAGGGGCCCCGCGGGAGGCGGCGGGTCCTGCCCCGCACCCGCACCGCGCTCAGCGGCGGCTCCGCGGACGCTGCCCCGGGGCGCTGAGAGATCCCAGCGGGCTCGCCCCGCTGCCGCCCTTACTTGGCGTAGTAGACCCAGCCGTCCTTGGTGGTGCGCTCCTCCCAGCCCGGCGGCAGCTCCTCCTCGCTGTCCGTGTCCTCCAGCCCCGCGTACTTGAGCGCGGCCATGGGCTCGGCTCGGCGCGGCCCCGCTCCGCCCGCGCGCCCCGCTTCCGCCCGGCCCCGGGGCACCATGGGAGCTGTAGTTCCCGCGGCACGGCCCCGGTGCGGCGGGGGGGGTCCGGTCACCGAGGGGATGGACCCCGCGAGGGGCCCGGCTGAGCCCGTTCAGTACCAGGGAGACCGCTGAGAGGGGATCGCATTAGTGCATGTAAGTATCTTCTCATAGGCGGGTGCCGAGAGGATGGTGCCGGACACTCGGTGGTGCTGCCCAGCAGCAGGGCAAGGAGCAATCGCCACAAACTAAAGCACCAGTTCTGCCTCAACGTGAGAAAGAACTCCTTTACATTAAGGGCGGCAGAGCTCTAGAACAGCTGCCCAGGCAGGTCATGGATTCTCCGTCTCTGGAGAGAGTAAAAACCCACCTGGACACGCTCCTGTGCCACCTGCCTTGGTAGGGGGATTGGACTGGATGATCTCCAAAGGTCCCTTCCAATCTGAGCAATTCTGTGATTTTCAGGGCATTAAGTGCTTCCAGCCCTCTGTCTTCAGAGTTGTGAGTACAGCGAGGCGCTGAGAAGCAATAGGAAATGAACTGTTCTTTAAGCTTTTTGCCCTCAGCTGTCACCACCCGATCTCGGGGTTGAGACTCTTGCTCACGGCCACATCAGTCAGGGATCCTTGTTGGGGAAGGCCTGGCTGAAGTACCTGGCTGTGCTAACACCCACCTGCGATGTTCCAGGTTGCCTCACCTGCTCAGAGGCACAAACACCATCACCTTTGCCAAGCCTCGCCCACCTGGTGTCACAGCACAGTCACAAAGGCTGAAGCATTTGGCAGTGAGCTGCAGTGACTCTGTCCTGGCAGCTGAAGCCCTCTCCGCTGCGCAGCTGTGACAGATGGAGAGGGAATGGCTGTCACCACTGCTCAGCTGCTTCTGATTCCCGTACCTGTGTGCTGGCATATTCCTGTCTGTTTACATGACCAAACACAACAGCGTCTGTAACAGCATTTTTGTCCTTTGGCAGGTGTTTTAAACAACAAACAAGGCGAAGGAGGCGCTGGGCAGAGGCTGTGAGCACTGCAGACCGCACCAGGTGGCAGTGCAGCCTCACAGATGTACCGCAGGCTCTGACCCTTTAAGTCGAATTTTCATGCACTATTTGAGACACTGACCTATATGGCTCCCTCGCTCCCCACTAATGGCATCCATTTCTGGCCGGAAAAAACAGCCTGAAATTTTTTTCTGCCCTGCTGCTCCCGTTGCTTTGCAGGTTCCCCCAAGGGATTACATGTACTGAATTATCTCCTCCCGCTAGAAATAAAAACTCATGCATCATCAACAGCCTGTTCTCATGCAAGTATTAATGGCAGGATTAAAAAAAGCTGTGACTATGCTTTCTTGAGTAAACATATGGGAAAGGAAACTTCAGTGACATGCTCACTTCTGGTCCAAAAAGCTGCAGAAATACTTCATAAGTGACTAAATAGTGAGATGTGCCAGGTCCCAAGAAAATAGATTACTTAGGCTAATATTTGTAGCACAGAAAAGGAGTTTTAGTCTAGCAGTAGTACTGTAAGAATAGGGAGTTTTTAGTTTTCTTCCTGGTGCAGTCTGTCAGTATTCAGCATCCAGCTCTCCATGAATTGCATTCAGTGGGAATGTGGAAATCATTTGTCTGACATCCTATCCCAGCCATCTGTACAGCATAAAGTATGCATTCTGCCCTGGATGTGTACAGCAGCATTGCTGCATTTCAGTGATCAGGGGGTGTGCAGTGTTCCCCCCTCCCCCAGAAGAGGCTTCCCTGACCAGCAGAGCTCTGCAGCCAAACCCCCCAAGAAAGGCTCCTGGGCTGCCTGCCCACGCTTCGGCTCAGCCTTGGCCCTTTGCGTTCCCTCCCCGCGTGTCCAGGCTTTCTCTGCCCGCCGCAGGCAACCGTCAGTGCGGACTACACAGCCACACTGTCCCCAGGCTGTGGCTCTGGGGTTCTCTTCAGGGACTGGGACCAGTCTGGAGTGACCCAGCACAGGGCAGGCACTGACACACTGGAGCAGGGACAGGGACTAATTAGGATGGAGGGACAGGATCCTTCCCAGGAAGGACTTCCTGCACTTGGAAAGGACTGTGGCTTGGGACACTCAGACCTTGGGGACACAAAGAGGGGTCCTGGCAGTGGACAGGGATGCTGGGGCTCCCAAGGACCCTGCTCATCCCCACAGTTGTACAGTCACAAGTCTTTTCTTCCCCAGTGCACACCCCTTGGATCCAACCTCATTAGGCTACAGCTGGCAGCTTTCCGGGTTCCATCCACTCCTGACATATAGGGCAGCTGCCTATGGCTGCCCCGAAGTGGAAACACCCCACAGCTTCCCCCCATGTGTACCCTGGGGTCCTGGACTTTCTTCTGTGGGCATCACTAGTGGGGCTTGTGGCCAAGGTGTCCTCTTTTGTCTTCGCTACCTGCCAGATCTCTGTAGGCAGGCCCCAGGTGGGCTCAGACCCATTTCCCTGCAGCATGTTGTAAAGAGCACAGCAGGTTCTTAACATCTTTATTAGTTTGTTGGTTTATTTCCAACACAGTAACTCCTCTCTACAGCAACAGGTTAGTTAAATCCGGTTTACATATTGCTGTCTCATGAGTGCTGCGGCCTCGATGCCACTGTGACAAAACCAGGCTGCACTCAGACAGGAAAATGTGTTAAATTCCGCTGTGACTGGGAAAAAAAGGAAAAACCAACAAAAATCAGAAGAACAAACCACCAGGGAAAAACAAACCAACCAACCAACAAAACCAAGGTGAGGAACTGAAGGCGAGCACGGCCACACCACCTCCAGGGAAACCACACGGCACTGCTTGGACAAGAATGCAAGGAGGAGTGAACCCAAAAAGGTCAGGGACTGGGCAAACCCTTATATATATATTATGTATAGGTATTTATATATATATATCATCTGGAAGGACACGCTGAGAAAACAAGAGATCGCAGCGGTATCTACCGTAAAAAGGAGCTACGTAGCTTTCAGAGTCACACCAAGAAGGAAGCACAGAGCAGAACAAAGTGGGGGACAAACGGGGACACTGGTGTTTTGGGGTGGCCTTTTACTATGGGAGGGGTCGGCTGGGGCACGGGTCTCAGGGCCAAAAGCCCTCATACACCCGCTGGGAGCCCCAGGAGCTCTGTGCCCTTCACTGGGGAGCAGGGATGGGGTCTGGGGGGTAGAATGCTTTTGTGGGCCCGGGTGGGACCTGCTTCCAGCGGGCTGGTTCTGCTCGCCCAGATGGTGGCACCTGGTGGGTTTCCTGCTCAGGTCCCCCATGTACAACCTACGGAGAGCTGAGCACCCCTCACCAGAACCAGGGCCGTCCTTACCTGTGCCTTACAGCAGGCACAGGAGGGGCTGGGTGCTGCTGCTGCTCTGGCAGCACAGGCTGGGTGGCCAGCGTTGGGGCTATTTGATGACAGGGTCTCCGTGCTAAGTGTGACAGGCAAGAGCCACCTGGAGTTGGTGCTGGATGGGGCCCCACGGCCCCGGGGGAGCCAAGCCCTTGAGAGACGCCCCGCTCAGTGCGCCAGCAAAGCGCTGGAGGTGTGGGGTGTGCATCTGGGGAGCCACGGTGGGTCTGGCCAGCTCTGCGGGCAAAGCTGGGCACTGGTGTGCTCCCCACATCACCCCACACCGCCAGCACCTTGGGGTGACGCACCCTGCGGGGCAGAGGGTGCTGAGGGCTCCCCAGCACGGCGGGGGGAGTGTCTCATCTTATTGCTAATGGCTCCATGGTGATGGCACCCACAGGTTGTGGCAAAACTTGAGGTGGGGTTTGCTGTGTGACATCCCCTAAAACAGTGGCCTCTGGACCATGGGCTCAGCCCAAGAGTTAGGACAGTGTGGCAGGGCCCAAGCCAGCCAATTCCCCCCTCCCCGGTGCATTTTTGGAAGGTAATTGTCCTTCTTGCAACAAGAGACAAAGGAAATGCCACCACAGGCAAGGGCATGGGCAGAGGCAGGGGGACACTCATGCCACCCTCCTGCCCTGATAGCTTCTGGAGCAGGGCTGACCCCTCTTCACTTGCCCCAGGGCAGCCCTCAGGGTACACAACCAGGGCAAAGGGGCAGTTTGGGATGTGATTTCTCACGAGGCTCACCCAGCTCTGGGGTAGCAGGTCCTGGGTGCGCTGGGGGATCCCATGCTAGCTCTCCCCAGACAGGGCCATCAGGGAGAAATGAAAACTGCATCCCTAGGCACAGACCAGTGACCTCCCAGTAAGCGCTGCTCCCTGTTCCTGTCTTCCTTTTGACTTGGTCAGCCATCAGCTGAACTTGGGAGACCAACCTACCTCCTGTGTCCTCTCCACGTACTGTCCCATCCCATCCCAACATCCTGTCCCCGTCTCACCACCCTGACCCTGCTACCCCATCCTGGCCCTGCCCCCCTGCCACCCACCCTCCCAAGCCGGGGCCAAGCCGATGCTAGGGAGGGTGAGGACCAATGCAGAACCATGTGTGACTGCTGGACGAAGCCCCTCTCCTTCACCTGTACCAGACAAGGGGATGAGGCCAACAGCAAAGAAGACAAATTGACCCCGAAGAAGCGAGGGCCCTGGTGGAGGATGTCCACGGGGCGGGTGGGTGCTGGCGGGATGCTGACGGATGGGAGATGGCTCTGAAGGAGACGTCGGCGGCGGGCGTGGACCTCAGCACGAAACCTCCATGGTGTGGTTGATCTGCCCCATGGCCTCGGTGCTCTCCGAGTGGGTGCAGGCACGTGGGCGGGTGCCATCCACGGAGCTGGCGCTGGTGAGGGAGGCCGTGCGGGAGCGTGCCAGGCGGGTCATGCTGGCAGATGGCACTGCACAGGCACAGAGAGACGGCCGGGGTGCTCAGCTCCCTCCGAGAACCCGAGGGACCTGAGCCAACATCGCCGCCAGCCCTGCTCCCCGATGCGACTGAGCCTGGGCACAAGCTTGCAGCAAGCGGTGTTGTGACAACATGAGCAGCTCCAGGCTGGCAGGGGCAGCCGGGCAGGGGTGCTCCGGGGCAGGCTGCACGCCGGGCTCACTCCTGGGCATGCAACCTCTGGGCATCAGGCAGTGGGGACCCCTGAGTACCACGCTCCAGGAAAGGAGTGAGCTGGGATCAGAGCTCCCCTGGCTCCCCAGGGTGTGCAGGGAAGGTGACACCCTCCCCCAGCCAGGATGGCCAGTGGGCACAGTGGGCACACTGCCAGGACTGTGCCTGCATGGACGGGGAATTCTCCAAATGCCATTTCTCAGCGCCCAGCCCTGGCTCAGGGTGCCATCTCAGGCAAAGCGGAGCGAGGCAGTGGGCGTCCGGCTGGGAAGGGCCAGTCCTGCTGCTCCCCAAGGTGCTCCGGCAGCTCGAGGGCACAGGCCAGGCAGGCACCATGCAGCAGCGGGCACAGGCCGAGCAGCACTGAGCGGTACCTGTGCCTCCACTCAGCCTCCGATCCTTCAGGTGGGTGACTGGCAGGGGCAGAGCAGGAGGAGGGCAGGGAGGGCAGAGAGAGAGTGTCAGCCCTGTGGCCACTCCGCTGGGCCAGAAGCCCTGCCCAGCCCTCGTGTGCCTGCACACGGAGCTGTCCCTGAACACACGGACTGCACACGGAGCTGTCCCTGAGCACACGGACCGCACACAGAGCTGTCCCTGAGCACACGGACTGCACACGGAGCTGTCCCTGAGCACACGGACCGCACACAGAGCTGTCCCTGAGCACACGGACTGCACACGGAGCTGTCCCTGAGCACACGGACTGCACACGGAGCTGTCCCTGTGCACACGGACTGCACACACACACATGTGCAACAGACCTGCAAACACAAACATGGGCACACGGACTTCTACACGCATGCATACACAGGTATAACACAGACCTGCACACACGCACTCACATGGTCATACATGGTGCATACGCACATGCACAGAGTCGTGCACATGGACTCTGCTTGTCTTTGTTGCACACACACAGCCCCTGCTCCTGCATGCCCACACACACGTGTGCACACCTACAGACACACACAAGTACACACAGAGCCCTTGTACACACATCCATGTGCACACAGAGCCTGAACACCCCACGCCCCCGCGGGCACACAGACAGACATCTCCTACAGCTGCACACACAACGCCACACGCCAGGACGGGCACGCAGGGGTGCCAGGCTCCTCTCCTGCAGCAGCTCAGCACATGTGCACACAGGCACACACACACGGCCACACACAGACCCGCGCCAGCCCCACACCCAGCCCTGGCACTCACTGTAGCCCATGCCTTGCAGGAAGTACTTGAAGGCTTCGGTCAGTTTGCCAGGCTGTAGGGAGAGAGAAGGCTGAGCTGAGCTGAGGCAGCACCGAGGCTGAGATCTCTGCTCAGCCCCGAGCTGCTTCGGGCAGCCCCAGTGTGAGTCCCCTATGCCCTCATCAGCCCATCCCCAGCTAGCCAGGGCCAGCACCAGTGCATGTCTCAGGGCCCAGTATGCCCAGTTAACTGGGGAAGTTGCAAGGGCTCACCTGTGTGACCTGGGGCAGTCCACCGGAGTCAGCCATCTGCAGAGAGAAGGTTGTGCTTAGTTTGTGAGGGTGCCTGTACCACCCACTACCCCCCAGTAACCGCTGGCAGGATGCCACTGCTGGGGTCACCCTGCTCCCGCTATACATCCCCAGCTCCAAGGGCCAGGATGGACCTGGAATGGGGAGATGGGGACACCCTGCAGCTCTGGGGCAGAAGGCAATGGGGCACTTCATGGGCAGCAGGGACCTCCCACCTGCCCCTTGCCACCAGCCTACCTTCAGGAATGTGGTGTTGGTGGGATCCAGCTTGGAGTTGCACTCCACCTGTGGGCAGGAGAGATGATATTAGCACCCTAGGGTGACCTGAGCCAAGCACAAGTTGCCCACATGTACCACCACTGGCCCACAGCATTTCAGCTCTGGCAAATCCCACCCCAGCTGGGAGAAGACAGGGCACTAGGCAAGCCCTGAGCCTGCAGGACCACCATCCCCTGCCATGGGACAGAGGAGACTTTCCTCCTGCCAGTGTCTGGGCAAGGGTGGGGACTGAAAGGGGGTTGTGGGGGGCTGGTGAGGCATTCTGTGTCACACCCGTGTGTACATGCACACATGTGCCCACGTGCACATGCACAGGGATTGGAGGAAGCAGTTACATGTTCTATCCAAATGTGGCCACCTGCGCTGTACCTGTGGCTGGCGTGCAAGGTTGGACAGCCGTGTGTGAGTGTGCAAGCACACGCGTGTGCCAGCGGCTGTGGGTGCTCGTGGCCAAGCAGGGAGCGTGCCCGTGTGCCGGCACATCCGAGTGAGCACATTGTGAGCACGCATGAAGAAGGGGATGTTTTCCAGGTGTGGCGCAGCTGCATGAGCACAGGTGCCCGCAGGAGCAGGTGGGTTTGCACACGAGCACGCTCGCACCCACGGGAGCTGCCATGTGTCTGAGCTGGCAGGGAACATGTGCGTGCCCGTGCGTGGGCACCGCCTGCCTGCCACCCTGCAGGCGCTGCCCCATCACTCACCACCCCCTCTTCAGCGGGCGCGTTGTCCCCGACCACCAGCATCACGGGGCAGCTGGAAGGGAGAGGAGAAAGGCGCCTGGTCAGGGTTTGGCCTGAGTCAATTCCACTGCCCCAGGACCCCTCTGTGACTTGCTAGCACGACTCTTACCGCAGCGTCTTGGCATTGGGCACAGTCCCGGGCCGGTTGATGTCCAGGTCCCTGCGGCTGATGGAGGAGAAAGAACAGTGTGAGCCCAGGGGCAGATGCCACCACCAGTGCCATAGGACAAGAATCAGGCCGCTGCTAGCCCCGAGAAGCAGCAGCCAACCCCGCTGTCCCAGCACCTTGTGCATGGGGGATTCCATGGCCATCTCTGCCATGGCCCAAGCAGAGCCTCTGCCACAGATGCAGCACCCAGCAGAGCTGCAGGGCTCCCAACCCCCTGCATGCATGGGACAGCATCTCTGCCCCTTTTCCCAGGCCTGTGGCAGCACACACTGCAGGAGGAGACCAGAGGATGTGTACCCATGGCTGCGGGCTCTGGGACATGGCAAGGCTCTGGCACAGGTACTCCCTCATGCCCAGGTAACAGTGGCAGATAACTTTGCACTGCTGCCTGCATGCACTGGAGGGTGATGACAGCACCCAACAGGGGTCTGGTTCCCACAGTGACCTCAGAACCACCCACCAGCACTACAGCCCCTTGCCACAGCAGACAGGGGCACAGCCCAGGAGCAGGGCCGCCTGGAGCACTCACCTGTTGTACATGTTGAGGAAGAGCTGGAGGTTGAACTGATTCACCACACTGCCGATCTGCTGCCGGTAACTCTGCACCAGCTCCGTGTTGTTCATCAGCTCTTCCTGTGCCAGCAGGGGATGGAGGTCAGGGCAGGTGCTGGGGAGACACCCTAATCCCCCAGTAGTGCCCACGCCGTGCCAGCCAGCAGGGGTGAGGAGGAGGATGCTGGGCAATGCAGCTGGGCACGGTGGTGCTGCAGGCAGCACACCCAGGCAGGACATGGACACGAGTCACACTCATCAAGGTTAAGCCTCAGACCAGGAAGGGCTTGACTAACCCAACCCTGCACATGGGACAGGTCCAGTGGCGCTGTGGCACCAGGCAGAGCACAGCCCGGGTGACCCAGCTGGGATGCTGGGCTGGGTGCAGGTGGCAGGGGCCCGGCAGGATGCACAGCCCTTACCTGGCTGAACAGGTGGGACAGGACAATGTCCGGCAGCGTGCTGGTGAGGCCAGAGAGCTGTGGAGAGAGCACAGGGAGTTATGGCACTGCCATGGCACTGCCATGGCTGCCTCCTGCCCCAGGAAGCCGCCAGGACCAGAAGGAGGGGCTGGGGCTCTGCCCACCTTGGCAGCTGCCCAGTCAATCCAGCCTTTGCCGTTGGGGTCGATGTTCATAAGGACCAGCCCTTCGACCAGGTCAGGGAAGATGAGCTGCAGTGAGCGAGGGGAGAGGTTCAGGGGCGGTGGGAGGTGTGCCGTGGGCAGCCCCCCCACCAGAGACACTGCACAGGATTGAGTGGAGCCGATGTCACCGTGTCCTGAGAGCAATGGGAGACCTGTGGCAAGACTGCCAAGCCACAGTGGCCATGGCACTGCCATCCTGGATCCCCCAACCCTCCAGGAGCCTTTGCAGCAGCACAGACTGCCTGGAGGTATCAGCTCCTGCTCATCCCCATGCCCTGGGCTGACAGTAGGTACAAGCAACTCAGGGGCAGCCCATCCCGGCCCCAGGCTCACCGCAAACTTGGCCAGCACGTAGGCTCCTGCCCCAACACCGATCCCAATCACGTACTTGAACCTGGAAATATGGAGAGATGCATATCAGGGGACAGCGGGCTCCTGCACATGTTCCCTGGGACACCCCTCCACCTGCAGCAAGAAGACTTGCAGGATATCAGTTTACAGGGACAACTCCCCCAGCCCCAAACCCATCTTCTGCCCATCTCTCTGCCCAAGACCCTCAGCCAGCAGCCATGGAAGAGAGGCTGACTCACCCAAAATGCTGCACCACGCTGGGTAACATGGCAGCCAGCTGGTCCATGGATGGATACTGGTACCTGTGGCACAGGGAGGCACACGATGGTGGTTATGGACCCTGTTCACAGCAGGATGTCTGGGACAGGGCAGGTGGACTGCCTGAAATGGCCAGGGAAATGCCACCCACCTGCAAACCACCCTATTGCCCACCCCGGGCCAGTCGTCTGCCACAGGCTTGGGCACAATTTGGAAAGACCCACAGGCAGAGCACAACTGCCAAGCAGCAACAACCCAAGGGGCGGGGAAGTGACATCCCCACAGGCACAGTGAGCCCCTGCAGCTGGCACCTACCCCTGAGGGAACTGTGAGGCTCCTGCCTGCTGGCCCGGCGCGTCCACGTGGCACACCACAAAGTGCTTCGTGATCTCCTGCATGTCCTCATAGTTGAAGAAGGTGTTGAAACAGAGCTTGTCTGTCAAAGGGCAGGTGGGTATCAGAGACCAAACACCCCAACACTGGCGCCTGGTGGGCCAGGGGAGAATGCACAGAGGCTACCTGCCCTCCCACTGCCCTTCAACCAGGAGGTGACATGCCACCAAAGCCATCTCATCCCCTTTCCTCCAGGCTTCTTTACCCCATAGCAGAGACCACAGCTACTGCTAGCAAGGGCTGCATCCCTCCAGGTGTCACAAGGCACGGGGATGGCCAGACACAGCCAGGAGGATGAGGAGTTTGGAGCGACCTCACTGGTGAGCCTCAGAAGGATGGGACTGGGGGACACAAAGCCCAGGGCTGCAAGACCACCCACTGGGCAGCAGGATTAGCAGCCTGGGGTATTAGCCCTGTCCAAAATCCCCAGAAAGAGCTCAAGCAAACACAACATTTGAGGAACAGCTGCAAATCTCCCTGCTTAGAAAGAGTCAAACATCCCCAGTGCTGCCGTGGACAGGTCCCCACCATTGCAGTGGGATCCAGACACTGCCGGGGCTTGGAGGGGTCCTGTCCCATGGCATCAGTGCTGGGACATCCCTTCCAAAACGTGGGGCGAGGCAGGTTGTAAGGCCCATTGCAGCCAGCATGACGTGTACCTGAACAGCCAGAGCTGCTGCAATGGTGACACAGCTCATGTAATGTGTCAGTGACTCAGCCTCAGCCGCCAGCGGAGCGGGAGATGCTTCTCCCCACTCATAGGGAATTGGGCATCCTGGCTCAGCTGGAGGGCACAGAGCTCTGGGGTGCACATCCAGGGCTGCAGAAAGTGCAGCATCTCCACATCCTGAGCCCCAGCTCGGAGTCCCTCCTTGTTTGCTATTTCCAGTCTCTTTTGTCCCCCACTCTGCCCTGCTGCCAGCTGGGTCCATGCTCTGAATACCAACGGGCTGGCGGCACTGAGGACCAGCCCAGCATCCCCCATGCCCCATCCCTGCCTGGTGTGGGTGGGCAGGCAGCCAGCACCAGGGTGGCCAAGCACTCCTGGCTGTAGGCTTTGTGTCCAGCTGAGCATCCAAACTCCCCTGGTGCTTTCAGATGCCTGGGGGGACCCAGTGCAGCAGAGGCAAAAGAGCTGAGCCAGGGGCGATGTCCTGGCACCCCATGGAGCCTCAGGCTCACCCCTGCCTGCCCTGCACCCCCAGCCCAGGAGCAGCACTCACGGTTGAGGCCCACATCGTGGTAGGTCAGGATGGCCGGGCGGTTCCCCTTGGGAGAGCCCCGGATGACCACGTGCAGCAGCCCGTAGGGGGTCTCAATGTCATGTTCCTGGGGAAGACGAGAGATGGAGTGATGCCCACCTACCCTAAGACATCCTTTCAGCCTCTCCTGCCCCGCTGCTTCCTCACGTGGCTGAGTCCCGTGGGAATACAAGGGAAAGAGGAGCAGCTGTCCCAGGAAAAAACTAGCTCTGGGCATCCCAGAGGTGGTAGAAAGCAGGACAAATCACATAAAAATGTTCACTGCCTCCATCAAATTGGGAAGGGAAGGGAAGGGAAGGGAAGGGAAGGGAAGACTTTGGATAGGATCATAGGATGTAGGATTGGACATGTGTATCATGGAATGGGATCACAGGATAGTATCAAGGGATAGATCCAAGAGGGCTTGAGAGAGGAGGATAATGGGATGGGATAGGTGGACCACAGGACAGGAGAGATCTTCAAGGGGTTGAGACTGAGGTAATTTTGGCAACAGGGTTCACAGCATGGCCCAGTTGGGTGCGGATTTGCTGTTTCTGGGACAAACAGGCAGAGGTCAGAACCTGGACAGCACTCCAGGAAATGCTGCAACCTGATCCCAAAATTACAGATAAAGTAACTTTAAAACCCCTGGTCCGAAATGGCAGTGCCCCCATACAGAGACCAAAACTACCCCGTGCCTCAGTTTCCCTCTCTAGGAGGTCTCCAGCCTTGACACCCTGGCCCTTGTTCCCAGCCAGCAAGGGAAACTGAGCCCGGGTGCTCCCCAAGGACAAGGGACCAGAGGTCCTGTCCAGATGCCTGTGCCTGCCAGCCAGGCCGCCAGCAGTGACCTCGAGGCTGGATCTGGTGGGTGCAGGAGCATCATGCGCCGAGCAGGGCAGGGCAGGGGATGATGGCAGCATGCCCAAGCATCACATCCTCACTGCTGGCACTGGCAGCCCCATGGATAGGCTGATGGGAGGGGAGCAGGTACGTGGATGCTCACGCGGGTTACACGCCACCAAGGACTCTGAAGGACACAGGCCTCGGGTGGGAGGAACCGCCCGGGGACAGGGTCTCCTCACTGCAGTGCCTCCCCTCACTGAGACCTGCTGTCCCTGGGGGAGCACAGCACCCAAAGGCAGATCCAGGGCTCTGTGGTGACACCTCTTGGCTCCCAAGGGCACCCTGACCCCAGCCCTCATCCTCAGCTGTCCCTCCACCCCCTGCAGCTGCCTCAGGCAGAGTCCATGAGCAGTGACATCCCTCTGCAACAACAGATTGGGAGACTGAGGCAGAGGAAGGGCCTGGCCCAAGGTCACAGAGTAGAAGGCATCCGTGTGGTCTGATCCTGGGCGCAGGGCTGCCTCCTTGCCACCACCATGCCCGTGGTCTCCATCACAGCCCCGACAGCTCAGCTTTCAATCCTACCCCAAAATCACATGCCCAAGGTAGCAGATCCATCCTCAGCACTGCTCCCTCCTGCCCCCCCAGCCCCTGCCAAGCCAGGCACATCCTGCCCGTGCTGCAGCCTCTGCAGCAGCGCTGGGTACCACAGCCCTGCCCTTTGCCGCAGGGATGTTCACTGGGGGAAGTGGCTTGGGATGCAGGCAGCAAGACGAGAGGGGCACAGAAAACCCAGCGAGGAGGGGCGTGGGGCTCACAGCACCCATAGGCGTGTGGCAGAGCCCATCCATGTCCAGGTTACGTGGTCACCGCTGCAGTGCTCCCACCTCACTCACCCCCTCTGCACCAGCCTGTTGCCATCGGGTGTTGCCATCACCGCAGAGGCCGGAGAGCAACGGAGAGATTGCTTCAAAACAGCAGAGACCCTCTCGCTCTGCAGCTCAGGGGGTGGGCAAGGGGCAGGGTTCACACAACCCCAGCATGGGCCATAGCTGCTCCCCCTCAGCCCCGGCACAGCATCTCTGCCGGGCTCGGGGAGGACATGCTCAAGGACAATGCGTCCCCAAAACCTGCAGCACATCAGGGATGCGGCAGCAGCGCTGGGAGAAGGAAGGGCTCCCCAGCAGTGAGTCCTCCCTGCCCCAACACCTGCCTGACCCACGCCGAGCCCTGCTGGGTGCAAAGGCCCAGGCTGGGCAAGCAGGAGAGACCCTGGGGCAGAACACCTGGGACGGGAGGGCAGCGAGCACGGGAGCGGCGGTACCTACCCCATCCCAGCACTCCGGCATGGTGAGGAACCGGGCGGACGAGGATGCTCAGGCAGTGTGGGCCAAGCTGGAGGTCCCGGAGCGGGGCACGGTAAATGCAGCGGCCGGGGCGAAGCTCAGCTCTGCGCTGGCTCAGCCCCTCGCCTGGATTTATAGCGGAGCCCCAGCCCTGCGCTAAGCCCTCCCTCTCCCTTCCCCCTCGGCAGGTTTGGCCTCCATTGCAGGCGAGCGCCGCGATGGAGCCAGCACTCAGCCATTGGCTGCCGCGGGAATTATTCATGCTCCAATTGGCCCCAAATACCCTTGTTTATGAAGGAAAAACGCCTGGCACCGTGCGGTACCTTCTCCATCTTCCCCGTCTGGGCAGACAGACGCAGGCGGGGTGTCTGGGCTCGCACGCCGTGCAGCAGCCCCAGCGCGGGCAGGGCAGAGCTCACCTGGGCAGCCCCAAAAACACACGGAGCCACGGCGGAGCCCGCAGCCCGCCAGGGCCCTGCAGCCATGGGCAGCACACACACGGCCACAGATGGGCACAGGCACACGCTAAGAACAGGAGAAGGACATGGCAGGCGTGCTGTGCCACGTGCACGTGACCACGCGTGTACATGCACAGGAACACGTACGGACACAGACACACGGGGGCCGGGCAGAACCATGTCCACGAATGGAAAAACTGGGAGAATTCATGCCATACCCACACCGAAGCAGATGCACCCCACAGGATGGTTGTGCATACCCCCCAGGGCCAGGCCCTGTGCGTGTGTCGGTACGTGTTCCTGTACATGTATGTCATGGTCAAGAGCACACCTGCTGCATCCTCCTCCCGTGTGCTCAGCACGAATGCACATGGATGCACAACGAGCTGCACACCTGCCAGAGGGGCACACACGTGTTCACAGAGCAGCACACAGATGTACACATGTAAACACTGCCCGGACACCTGTGTTACCTCGCCCAGCAGCACAGCCATTCTGCCTGCTGCGGGATGATGGCACACAGGGGACATGCAGGATTTAGCCCTGAGCTGGGCATTGCCAGGGGCAGGTAAATAAAGCAGGAAGAAGGACAACTCAGCAGCACTGAGAGGTTGGATCATGTCCCTGGACTGACACATGCTGTGTATATACACATACACGTGGGTATTCCCATGTGCACATGTGTGCAGGCAGATGGCTTCTTCCCTGATTTCAACGAGGCCTTGTGCCCCCCAAAATCCCCCAGCCGTCTCTGGGTGCACTCCCCCTGCATCCTGCCTGCCCCTGCCCAGCCCAGCACCACTGCCCAGCTTGGCATGACCGGCACAAAGCTGGGCAATCATGGATGGAGAAGGAGTCTCACAGTCCCTTCAGGGCCCTTCAGGAACCCACTGAAAGCCATGTCCTACAAACGAGTCAGGGCTGGGCAGGCAGAAGGTCCAGATGTGGAGAAAGGACAGACAGGCAGAGGGATGGCATTCACTCTTCTCCACCAGAGAGCCTTTGCTCTGCACTGCTCTGTCCCGCAGGGAGCTCAGCCCCAGGCCTGGAAAGAGGCATCTGTGCAAATGAAGGGCCATGTGTAATGGGGAAGCCCAGCTCTCAGGTGGTTCCTGGCACTCCAGGTGCCATTTCTGCTTTCCCCAGCCCTGCTGCCTGTAGAACCAAAGACCTTGACAGCCACAGCCTCCGAGGAAAAAACAAGAGATGCAGAGGGACAAAAAAAGACAGAAAGTGGCTAAATAGAGGACAGAAGGGGTGGAAGAGCCAAGGTGAATGCAAAAGGGCTGCAGGGAGATGGGAGGGCTGAGCAAGGCTGACTCTGCTTGAAGAGAATCAAATAGGATTGCCACCCCCTTGGCTACTAGCCCGTTTGCCTGGCGGGTGGCCCAGACCTCCTGCGGGATCCAGGGCATCCAGATCCCAGGGCACCTGCCCCGAGGTCTCCTGAACCTTGGCTTATATCCCAGGGGCTTTACTTTGGCTGGTCGCAGCAGTGGGGGCTCCCCAGTCCCTCCCCCTGCCCCAGCCAGGCCTGAGCTTCCCATCAAGTGACTGACTCTAGGGAGGAGCAGAGGGATAGTGAAGAGTTAAGCTGGGGGCTGGATTGAATTATCCCAAGGAGGTGAGCCTAGAAAATGGGGTAAGATCTTCCCAAGGAATGGCAGGCAGCCCCCAGCCTTTGCACTGAACCAACTTGCAAATGTCAGAGTGGGGAAAAGGAGGGGATTGCCCTGGCATAGCCCAGGAAACCATCCCATCCCTGCCCTGAGGCTCTTGGAGGGGAACCAACAGGACACAGAGCCCGGCTGGCTTGGGAAAAGCTGCCTTGATCATTGCCCAGTTCCTTTTTTAGGTCCCGAGGGCATGGAGGTGCATCCCTGTGGCATTTGCTGCCCAGAACTGCTCCACTTGGGCACCACCAGGGACACAGTTCAGTGCCACCGCAGGCCAATCCCTGAAATACGCAACAATTCTCCTGGGAGGGTCATTGCTCTTTAATGTCCCCTGTGTGCCAGCCGAGCCCTGCCCCAGCACAGCTGAGCGAGAGCCATACTGGTGCCTGTGGTGCTGCTGAGAGCTCTGGGTGGCCTGGCACTGCCACCTCCCTCCCCTCCTCACCCTCACTTTGGTGACACCAGGAGGTTTGGTTTCCCCTCCAGTTGCCAAAAGAAGCCTGAGTAAGAAGAGCAAGGAGCAGCCCAACCCCACATACCCTGCTGCTCCCAGCCCCAGCACCTCACCAGCTTTGGAGCTTCCGCGGAGGGCATCATTTTAATTATTTTGTGGCTTTCAAGAGGCCATCAGGTACATCCCCCTCTCTGAAGCACAGCAGACACCACCCAGCATCCTGCCAAAAGGCCCCGTTCCTTCCCACCCACATGGGTGACAGACACCGAGTGGGCCAGCCCCAAAATCCTGGGCACTGCTAAAACAGGGACCTGTGGTCCCCACCCTTATGAATGAATGAAATCCACATTTATTTTGTCCTTACAGGTGCTGTTGTTTCAGTGCCGTACCTGCAGGGGCTCTGCCAGCACCACCCAAGCCCACTCTCCCAGTGGTCCCACTGCTGGCAAAGTGGCATTGTACAACCTGAAGACAATCACTGCTGTCCCCTGGGAGGGGAACACTTCGGGAGAGGGACAGGCAGCAAGCTGGCAGCCCCACTACCATCCCTCCCCACCACCCTGGTCTCTGCAGAGGGAGGCTGGTGCAGGATGAGCCTGGGCAGAGGTTGGAGAGTGATGCATGGGAGCCAGGCAGGGGCTGAGCTCCCAAGAGTCCCGGAGCTGTATCACGGAGCTCCTCTGGAGAGGAGAAATGGAGGTATAAGATGGGCAGGGGCCAGCCAAGGGAGCAGAGGGGCTCTGCTGTCCAGGAGAGGTGGGTGGTATAGGGGGCAATGCCCCAGCCCTCCAAGAGAGAAAGAGGCTTTCAAACATCCTTATGTAAGCAGGGAGCTGGCATTGCCTGGGAAACCATCGCCATAGCAATGGTAGAGGGGCTGGAAAAGCAGCTCGGCCTTCCTGAGAAGAAATTGCCTGTTTTAAAGGTTTTGTCCCCAGCCTGTGGCCAAGTGCCCACCAGCCACATCTGAGCACCAGCACAGAGATGCCTGGCAGCATCCCCCCATCCCTCCTGACAAGGACCATGATGGATGTGCAACACTCTGCACAGACACTGACCAGGCACTGTGTGCCCATGGAAGAGGGGACAGCAACACCCTGAGTCTGCTCAGTGCCCCACAGCCTTCCCCAGGCACAGGCTGCTGTCCCATGTGAAACCCAGGGGTGGCACCACCTCCCGTGGCTGGTCCTACCTTCCAGTCTGTGTCCACCGTGGAGAGGAAGACATCCGAGTTCTCCTGGGGTGAGAAGGAGCCGTTAGGGACAGACGCACCCCTCACTTCTGCAGCGCCCTCCCACCCTGCTCCCAAAGCCCCCTGACACCACAGGCACCCACTCTCGGGGCTGCAGGGGACACAATGCCCACACGTGTGCACACACATAGATGTGTCACCTGCACGCGTGCACACACAGGTGTGTGTCAGCATGATGTGCAACATCTGCACACACATCCATCATCCCACCAAACCCGAACCTGTGCCCAGCCATGTCAGCTCATCGACACCAGCACACACGCTGAGGACCACAAATGTGCACCCAAAAACCAGCGCACACACAGAGTACCACACACATGCCCACCACCAGCATGCGACCCCTCCCAAGCTCCTGCATCCTGGTGCCCCCCATGCAGGAGCCAGAGCCAGCGTGGTCACCAAACTCACCAGCTCGGCGTCCTGTCCCCGCAGCAGCGGCTTCTCCTCGGTGAAGCGCAGCTCGTGCAGCCCTGCCATGGTCATCTCCTGCAGCAGCAGCCCTGCCCACGGCAAGGGAGATGTCAGGGCACGTCCTGTCTCAGTGCTCTTTGCCCCAGCCCTCCGGAGCCTCGTGGGTCTCCCTCCCATAGGGATGGGACCCAAATCAGCTTCACTCCACCCATCTGCTGTGGGGGCTTGGTGCTTCAGCTTGTCCAGGGGCTGCAGTGAGCCCCTCTGCTGGGAGCTGGAAGCAGGCACAGAGCAGACAGTGCCTACATGACCTCAGCTCCCAGCTCCTACCCACGTCCTGTTCTCCCAGTTAAGGTCAAACCTGTCCCCAGGGCATGATATTGGCCAAACTGAGGGACCAACCTCATCTGTCCATGCTGGTCACCTCAGTAAGCACCCAATCCAGAGCAAGAACATCCAAATTCCCATCCCAGCTTTCAGCATCAGTCAAAGATAGAAAATCCAACTTTTTGGCTGGTTTTAGGCTGCAGATAGGTATGGATGGGACAGAGGGAGATCTCCCTGCACAGCCAGAATGAGGGGTGATGTTTCTCAGCCATGCTGGGAGGCAGAGGGATGTTCCAAGCAGAAAGAGAGCAGAAAGATAGCCTGAAGTTTGTACAGCAATGATGGGAGAAGTCCAGATGTGAAGCCTTTGCTCCCAAAATCTTCTCCTTGCCTGTGAATCAGGTGCTGGCCAGTCGGTTCCTCAGCCCCAGGACTTGAAGGGACAGACTTCTCCATGGAGCTGCCGCTTGGCAGCAGTGTGAGACTGGATGCTGCTGACCCCAACCAACACTGGCATCTCCAAAAACACCCCTAGACACAAGCCCAGCTCAGAAAGCAAAAGGGAGCAAGAAGATCAGCAGCTGGCTGCACACAGAAGGTGGAAGGCATGGGTGCACAGGGAACAATCCAGGCTCCCCTGTGTTTAAACAGGATGTGTCCCAGTGTAAGGGAATTATTAGCACTCAAGCAGGATCCAGACCTCAGGCATTGCCTTGGCAGCCTCTGCTTCACCTTTTCCACAAGACCAAGCCTTCGGACAAGTTGTTGCTTCTCCAAATGGGCCAGCACTGATCCCACATCCCTCAGCTGTCTCCCCCTTGTGCAATCTCCCTGGACACAATGGGGATGGTTTGGGCTGTACAAGAACCGCAGCAGACACGGACCCGCTCCATCCACACAGCCTTGGCCGAGCCTGCTTCACACTTTGTCCACCTCCAGACCTAGATCAGCCTGGGCTGACCATGTGGAAAGGCCAAAAAATGCTACGAGCATTGCAAGGCCAGCCGGAATAGAGGAGCTAGTCATAAACTCCCTTCAAAAGCCAGGTTTTGCTCCTCTGACCGCGTTTTCCATTCAAAACTCAAGCAGGCTGTGCCACCTGCCTGCTTTCTGCAGACACGGCACTTTGCCTTGCTCCTTGGGAGCCATCCAACAATCCAGAACTGTTTGGAGGGAGAAACACCACTGCGAAGCCTCTCGAGATTCCCAGGGCACCCAGCACCAGGAGTCTCCGTGTCAGCTCCTGCACAGAGGGTCCCACCAGGCCGGGAGTGTCAAGAGGTGCCATCAGCCCCATGGAGAGGCACCAGAGAGTGGCACGCTGCTCCAGGCTGGGCTGCTGCTGCTGAGGAAATGGCTTTGTGCTCAGGGACAGCCCTGGCCTGCAGCCCACCAGCACAGCCGAGCTGACGCAGCCTGCAGAGACACCAACCGAGCAACCCCACAACCCCAGGGGGAAAAAACAGGAGAAAAATCAGCCTCACCGATAGCTGGGTCTGGAAGAGAGCAGAAGCGTCCCACGCTGAGCACACCAACCCACCGTGTGGCCACAGCCCCAGGGTGGCTGGGAACAGCACTTAGTGTATGGTGAATGCCTTTATTAATTACAGCCTGCAGCTAATATGGGAGGGAGGGTGGCTGAGTGATGAGGAAAGGCCCCGTGACCTTGCTTGCGTGGTGGGGGGACAGCTGGCTCGGGAGGGACGTGGCAGAGCCCTGCACCAACCAGCATCCCCAGCGCGGGATGGACGGTCTCCTAAAGTGGTGCTGACTGCAGGAATGGAGGAGAGATCAGCAAGTCAGGGAGTCCCGTGGGTGCCACCGCCCATGAGTGGGGTCACAGCCATGCTGCCACCTTCCCTGGGTGCTCTGCTTCCCATGCCAGCCCACAGGAACCCTTGTCCCTGCTCTGGCAGGGCAGCTGTGGGGTGTGGGGAGTCTCACCCAGCCCCACTGGGCCACTGTCACTGTGGAGGGCTGGTGAGGAAGCCACAGCTCCAGGTCTCCTAGCCAAAACAATTTGGCTCCCATCTTATGCCAGGGTCATCTGTCCAGCAACGAGCCCTTTGCCTTGCAGCTCACCCCAATGCTCCCCAACAAGCACCCATTCCCAGGGTGCCACCCCAAACACACCCATCTCTGCTCCCCCTCTGCCTTCCCAGTGGGGTGCCACAGTTTCCTAGGCACAGCTGAGACATGTCTCTTCCCTAATTCCCAATCAGTCACAATCCCAGCAGGACAAAAGTGCTCTGTCTGGGACTAATGCTCTGTCCCACCAGGGCCCTGGCACTGCATATATAGATGGGGATGAGAACAGCCACATTGGCTTACCTTCCCCAGGGATCTGCAGCCCACTGCTGGCTGGCTTACTGGAGGACAACCAGGTTGTAGTACTAATTATTATTATTATTACTATTATTATTATTATTATTATTATTATTATTATTATTATTATTATTATTATTATTATTATTATTATTATTATTATATCACAATCATGACAAGGCTGCATGCACCATTTCACACTTGGCAGCGTGTTTGGTCAGAGGGCAGGGATCCCTCAGAGGTCACCTCAGTCTCACAGGAGTCCCCACACGGACTACCTGCGTCCTGCCCTGGCACGGATGTGGCACCCACAGGATGTTGGCACGGATACCTCGGGCTGACGGAGCAGCGTGCAACAAACAGGCAGACAAATCGGGAGAAATGAGGGCTGGCCCCTGCCAGGCAGTGAAGCCAAGGCAGCCTTCAGCGAGGCTGGGAGAGGGAGGAAGGGAACTTGCAGCTCAGTCTGAGCCACGGACGTGTGCCCACAGCACTGCCGCACTTGCAGGACCGATGGGGAAGCCACAATGGGGCGAAGGAAGACCCCAGTGTGACACAGCCTGGGCCACATCCATACCGCCCCACCAGTTCAGGAGGAGCACCCACAGCTCGCTCTGTCCCCGTGAGGGACACAGCTCTGCACCCCAGCAGCTCCCACAAACCAGCCGAACAGTGTGTCCGGCTGAGGGGCGCAGGACGGGGCAGCCACACCGCGAGAGCCGCCAGGCCGGGGGAACCGGTGCAGGGATCCATGGGCTGAGCAGCCCGGTCTGGGGTGGCGGCGGCAGCAGGGGCTCTGGGGGGGCTCAGCCTGTCTGGCGGTGGCTGTTGCTAAGGGCAGCCTCCTTGCCAGCCCAGCGCGTTCGTCGGGGCAGCGGGGAGACTCCCAGGGGAGGCTGTCTGAGGAGCAGGGAGGCACCGCACGGATGCTCCAGCGATCCCCGGGCACCCCCACCCCCGGCTGGGCGGCCCCCCTTGCCAGGCGGCTGCCGACTCAGTGCCCCCTTCCCCCGCGCACCGGGCTGGGCTTTCCCCGCTGCAGCAAGGCGTCCCCTCCCGGAGCCCGAGAAGGAGCCGAGCCCCGCAGCTCACACCTGCGGAGCACGGGCAGGCGGCCGAGGGGCGGGGGCAGCTCCATCCCCCAGGCTGGGGCCGAAGGCTCTCACCCCTCCGGCCCCATCGCCCACCGCCCGCTCGCAGCACGGGCGGCCGGGCCGTACCTGTCAGGAGCTCGATCTTGTGCCGGAGCACCTTCATACCGGGGCGGCGGGTCCCGGCGGGCGGGGCGGGTGCGAGGGGACGGCGGCGGCCCCGGCGCGGGGGCGAGGGGACCG
>VZRL01005924.1:1853428-1868213 GCA_013397895.1 Origma solitaria
GGTGCCGGTGCCGGTGCCGGAGCCGGAGCCGGTGCGGGGTGCGCGGGGCGGCGCAGGGGCTGGGCTGGGCACGGCCCCGCCGGCCGGATCCTCCCCTCGCCGGGGCCGGAGGGGAGGGACGGGGCCGGGATCGGGAACGGGGGCACCAGGAGAGCCACCGTGCCGGGGGAGGCGGGAGCGAACGGGAGATGATGGAGGCTGCGGGGGATACACGGGAGATGGAGCGCCGGGGGCTGCGGGGGGTACACGGGGGACTGGCACACATCACCCTGTAGGGAACCGTGTGGGTCCCAGAGCGGGTCCGTGATGGCCAAGAGGTCCAACAGGTCCCTGTGGTCGTGGAGTCCCAGAAGCAGAGAACAGTGGGAGCCCTGGGGAGCCCCAGGTATGCGCCATGCACAAGGGGTCTGGGGTGCCTGAGAGCAGGGGAAGGTGATAATCAAGGTGCTCGGGGAGGATCTGGGACAAGAGGGGACCTGTGCACAAAAATGACACCTGGAACACAGCTATTGTGGCCAAGGGATGTAGGCAGTGCTGGAGAGTGGGGCCATGAAGGACAAAGGGCTTGGCCATATCCAGGAACAAAAACACAGATGACAAGGGACCTGAGGGTCCTCTGTAGCATGGGAGTGCAGGTTCTCCTGAGCATAGGGTGGTCACGATCAAGGTGACCAGATGGTTCCAGGATAAGAAGGACCTGTGGGTCCCCACAATGAGGATCCCCACAGCAAGGCTGTAATGGTCTGGGGCTGCCAGGGAATGCAGATGGTGACAGTCATGAAGGATCACCCAGGAGTGGAGGCCATGGCTGGGGTCATGATGACCCCATGCACACTGATGCTGGAGGTGTAGGGTGGCAGCTGTTTGGGGCAGAGCAGGAGGTTGTGAATCACTTGAATTGTCCTGATTGGAACAGTTGGGACATTGAGGACAGAGGGCCCTGGCCTGCCCCAGAGCAAGGGTTGAATCCTGCTTGTCTCCAAGCTGGGCAAGCCCATCCTGCCACTGTTCCTTCCTCTGAACTTCTCTGGTATCACTTTAAATGATCTTTTTCCCACAGCTAGGGATGTAACAGCCTCCACTCCCATGCTGCCTGAGGCAGCTGCACAGGACATACCATCCAAAACCAGCCCTTATCAAAACATCCCCATGGGGCACTGCTTCAAGGGCACATCCCCTTCACCTCCTCTCAGTGGGCTTGGTTCTTCGGCACCTGGGTTGAATCAGGTGTCCCAGAGCTCAGCCTCACCACAGTGGCCAACAGACCCCTCTCCTTCAGGGCACCTTTGCCTGCTGGGCCATGGGGTGCCTTGAGAGTGGCCACAGCAGCTCATCCTACAAGCAGCTGCTGAGGGGCTGGAGAAATGTCTGCTCACACTGACATTCATCTCCATCCCTGGTACATCCATTTTAACAGCTTGTCCCAGGCTTTTTGGATGGCAACCAGATTTCAGCTGATTTCAACCTCTCCCGCTGAGTCACCACGAGCTCTGCATCCAGGCTGCATTCGCCTTCTCACCTCAAAGAAAGGCAAAGTCCGTGATGTCAGGGAGCTCAGGGACCCTTAAATCCCCCAGCTAGGAGCCAGCCCCTCACCTAGCACTTCAATGGGGTCAGATCTTCCCTGCCTTCAGCGGTGCCATTCCCCCTCTTCTGCAGGTCCAGCAGCCAAGGGGTTTTCGCTGAACTCATCGGGGATGAGAGGGTTGGTTCTGATCTTCCTGGCATTGTTCACATTTTAACCTCCTCCTCCTCCTTCACTTGCCAGGGATTTCTATGGGAATCAATGATTTTTCATGCTTGGGATTTATCTGCTCCTCAGCAGTCACACCTGCAAGGAAAGAGGCAGAGGGGCCAGAACTGCTGAACCCATGGATGCCATTGATGGCAAGAGGATGGTGGCAGGACTAGAGGCCCTGGGACCTTTAATTTCCCCATCTTTGGAAGAAACCTGGAAAGATTTCATGAAAAAGTCAAGGACCATAAAACTCAACAAAAATGCTCCAGCATGACCCTATTGTCCCCCAAAGCTCCTGTTATGATGGTGCCATCTTGACCTGGTAGAGGTGGGCTGGGACCCCAAACCCTACTGCAGGTGGCTCTGCACCCCTTGGCCACCCGTCCCACAGTGGCACCCAGTGCTGGCAGTGCCACAGGGATCTGTCCCATGAAGGACAGCTGGTGGTGGACAGAGCACACAGCTGCCATCAGCAGAGAGGGATGTAGAGGTGACCAGCCTGGGAAGCAGAGCCCTGAATCCAAGCTCAGAGGCAGAGCAGGGTTTGACACACGTCCAACAGCTCCAGGCTGCATCCTGTGCTGCACACAGGGCTGATTTGGGGCAGCAGGAGAAGCAGCCTGGGGCAGATGTGCTGGCTGCCCATGCTGGCTGTGCCGGGACCGGCGCGATCAATGCACCCATATTGAAGGGCTCCACGGGGATTGGGTACCACCCCGAGGCACAGGCAGGCCAGTGACGATGTGCAGAGGAGTCACAGCTAAATTTAGCCTCATTTGTGCGTGAGTGCGATGTTTTTATTTTTGCCGTTAAATAAAGATATTGTTTGGAGCCAGTGGCTGCTGGTTCTGCCTTGCTCAGCCCTACACCTTGCATGGGCTCTTTCAGTCAAGCGATTCAAAAGAGGAAGAAACAAGAATTAGCAGTTGGTGAGACATATCCCAGGGACCTATTTTCAAAAATGCTCAGGAGCCATTTCCCAGAAACCAGCAGTGCACACAAAGCACCTTGGCCAGACATCCCATGCCTAGGGCAGGCACAATCTGCCCCAGCCTTCCATCTGCAGGGCAGCGAAAGGCCCACACGTTGCAGCCTCCAAAAAAATCAGAGTCAGAACGACAGCAGGGCAATTAAATCTTGGGTGCCTCAAAGCAGCCACCTCAAGCCCTGCCCAGGGCTCCCAGATCCGTGCCGGGATGGGTTGGTCCCCCCAGAACTCCTGGGCTTCATGCAAAACGAGGCATGGCTGCACTGCGGCGCTGCCTGTGTGTGAGCTCAGGGCTGGGGACAGGGCCAGGGCCAGGGCCAGGGACAGGGTCAGGGACAGGGACAAACAGGAGCCAGCCCTGCTGCTCCACAGCCTGACACCATGCATTCCCCTGAAGCTGCCTGGGGAGGTACAATCCTGCAGGGAGCTCAGCATCCTCTCCCCGCAGCACAGCCTGCGAGCCCAGGACGAGAGCAGAGGCTCCGTGACCTGGCACAGGGCAGAGCTGTGCTGTGCCCTGTGTGCCCCACAAAGCATGTGCTGGGGCTGGCGAGCCGCCCGTCCCCCCCAGCTGCCTCCTGCCCTCCAAACACAGGGCTACCAGTAATTTTCCATCCTGGCTGTGAGCTCTGCCCTAACGAGATGTTCTCCTATGTCGCTCTAATAGGGCTGGGCCCCATTCAAGTTTCTCTGTTCATTCAGACCCTGAGTCCCCCCCGTTTTGGTGCTCAAGCTCCCCACCAGTTCTGCAGGAGTGCTCCTCCGAGCCCTGTTCCTCCCAGTGCTCACAGCCCCTCTGCCTCAGGGCAATGGGATGATTTTGTCCAGAAGCCAGAAGAAAAAAAAAGAAAAAAAAAAGACCAGCAACCAGCCAAGAAAAATTCCCATGGCTCAGCTGCATTGGGGCCAGGAACAAGGCAGCCCTGGGGACTTCACCCTGAGCCATTTCCAAAGCTGCCTCTGCACAGGCACCTCTGCCTGGAATTGAACGGCTGGGTCCATCAGCTGCACTGATCAGCCAAGCATGTCAGAGTAAAGTTGATTTCCAGAGGAAGGTGCCTGGCCCTGGAGCACTCTGTGCCTGCAGCAGTGCACTACCTTCAACTCCTTCTCCTTGCAATGAAGCTGCTCAACTCTGACCTCCATTTAGGCATTCACTTTGTGGGTCTGGAGAGCCGCCCACCACCAGGTGACACCTCTTCCGGAGGGACAACTCTCTGCCCCCTCCATCCCTTCCTGCCTCCTCCCAGCCTCAGGAGCAGGCAGCAGCGGTGCCCGGGCCCACTGTGCTGCTTCTGCCACAGCCTCTTTTCAGAGCCAAGCCAGGCTTTAAATAAATACCTGTCAGCAGAGCCAAGCCGGGTGCTCAGAGTGACGGCATGTGTGTGTTTAGCAGGTTGATAGGCATGAGACAGAGCAGAGACAGCAGGGGCTCTCTCCTCAGAGGCCAGAGACTGGCACGTTCTCAAAGGCAGCATTAATCAGCATTTTCAACTGCACAGCACCTGTCACAACGCAGCAAAGTTGCCCACTCTTCCCTTCCCTTGGAGAATGGAATAATGCCATTTCCAAGGGCTGACCTCTCTAGCTGCAAGCTGCTGTGATGCTTTAAGGAGAGGGTGATGGATTGGGAACACTCAACCTCGGTTCTCAGTTTCCACAGTTTCCCAGTCCCCACCAGCTGCAGTCCCTCCTCCTTGCTGATCAAGAAAGCCTTCACAGAAGCCGTCACACACCCAGTTCCCCTTGCCTGCACCCCACCAGCTCTGCCCCTGACCCTCTCCTTGGCCCTCAGCTGATCAATACCTCTAGCTCTGAGGGGATCCATCAATCCTAACGATTTCATCCCACTTCTCACTAATGCACTCTCTTGTTGTGCCGCATTTGGGCCATGGACCTGGCAGATGCTGGGAGGGAGGCAGAGGGCTGGCCAAAGGCACGTCACCGCTGTCCCAGGACAACACATTAACTCTTTGCAACACTACCCTGTTTCACTACCTGAGGCACGTCTTCATCTCTTCCTCCCACAGCTCTTGGCTACCTGGACAGCCACAAACCTTCCTCTCTCTCCAGCTCCCTGCACATTCATCCTCTCCTTCCCTTTTTAGCCCTGTCCCTTGTAGAAGCCTAAGACAAAACTAAGATGAAGTCCCCTAAATTGGTTTAGGGAGAGCTGGATAGCAGGTGCTGCCCTGGCCTGTGCATCTTGCCAGCTCAGGGGCATTAAATCCAATCCTTCTATCACCCAGCCCGGGAAAGAGTGGTTTGCACCAGTGGGTGCCAAATACCCACCCAAGCCCACTTCTCTTGCAGCCTCCGTGTGCTCCCAAGTCAGGGATAAAACAACCCCTGAGGTTGCTGCTGCTCTGCAGATGCTCCTGGCAGGGCTCCTGGAGCCCCATCCCATGGGCTGGGCCGCTCCAAACAAGGGGCTCTGGCCCATCCTGGCACTGACCTTCGCTGCAAATCCAGTCACACGCACCCCATCAATAACTAACTGCAAGATAACAAAATGAGCTGTCACAGCCAATTAACACGCTGGGCTTAATCAACGTGTGGGCTTTCAGGGTGGAGGTGAGGGGCCAGCTCCAGGCTGGATGGGCCAGAGGGAGGCAGGGTGACGGGTTTCATGGATTGCAGCCACCCCTCTCTCCTGGCTCCCTGGGGCAAGAGTCAGGAGTGGGAGGCCAGGGCAGTGCTTCCTGACAGCTGTGGGATCATCTCAGGGGTGTGTGGACACCCCAGCACCAGGCAGGGCCAGCAGAGAGGGGAGTGCAGCCATGGCGTGACTGGTATCAGACAGGGCTTTAGCCCCAAGGCAGACCCTCTTGTTAGGAGAGCAGCCAGCACAAATGCCAAACCCAAAAGGCTTCCACTTAAAGCCAGAAGGGATCTCAATGGCTGTCGCTGAGTGCCTCTCAATTAATTAGCATCCTGCTGATTCTACAATTGAGGCGATTGCTAAGGAGATTAAATCGGTCTCTGCCATAAAGCAGATGCTGTTCCCAAGGCCTGATTTGCAGTGATTTTCTATTCCTCGAGCCTTTTTCCTGCCCTGTTGACTCAGCTGAAGCCCCAGGGTTCTGGGTGCAGCCAGGACACAGAGGGACTCCAGGGACGAGGGTGGGACCACTCAGCTAAATGTCACTGCACACCCGGGGAGGGCTCACTTGGAGGATGCTGTGTGAATCCAGAGCAGTGCTGGGTGATCACAGCCTGCCCATGCAGGGAGGCCGTGATCTGTTCGCCCCATTCCGCCTGCATCAGCAGCGACAGACTCAGCTGGGCAGCCAGAGCTGCATTTGTGCACCTGAGAGCCCAAACTGAAAGGAAAAATAACAGCTCAGCCTCCAGGCAGAGCTTAGCAAATCCACCATGACTGCAATAAACCCTGCTGATTTGGTGCAAACTTGGAGTAACCCCAAATGCACAGGGGCAGTACAACAGAGAACAGCCCTGCCCAGGGAGCTTGGCTCCACTCCATCAGCACTTCTTGGGTGTTCACCAGCACCGCTGAAGGGAGGGAGGACTTTTCTCTGGAAGCCTTTGGGAAGGGCGTGACTCCCACAATTGGTTTGTTAGTGCTGCCCAGGGCTTGTGCACGGCTTGTTCCCTCACCCCAGCAATGAAAGGGTCATTCAGCCACCCAGGGACACAAAGAGCACTTAGGAAAGGGGCTGCAGGATGTCAACTAAACAGCCAAAAACCTGCAAATCTTGTATGTATAAGCGAGGTGAAGGCAAGAAAGTTATCTTAAATCCTTGCTGTGATGGAAGCCTGTCTGCCAAGATACACCCACCCTGCTGAGGATGGTCCCTCAGCAGGAGAAACAGGCACATGTGAGGGCTGCTTTGATTTGTACTTTGATTACTGCATCTGCTTCGCTGCTTCCTCCCAAATGCATCGCTGCCAAGTCCCACAGCCACCTCCTCACTCCACTTTTGCTCTAATGCCTGAGACAAAAAAAGCCACACTACATCCCAAGCATTTGGCACCTTCTTGGTCTGAAGTCAGGGGGAAAATTGTCTTTTATGCTCAGAAAGGGTTTGTAAGGGTTTGTCACAATCCTCCTCCGCTTTCCCTGGGGAGAACTCGGGGCCCTCGAGGGACCAACAGGACAGCTAGAGACAAACCCTGTCCTACAAGCCACACAAGCTGAGAGTCCAGTTTTCAACCTCCATTTGATTTCTGCCACCTTTTTTGTATGACAGCATCACAACAGAGATGGAACAGCACCGCCACGACCCTCAGGAGACATCTCCTTACCCATTTCTAGACACAGAGAAATCCAGGGGGGGTAAGTCTGGGACTGTCTTTAGGGTTGTAGTTTCTCAAGCTCATCTGCAGGCAAACTGGGATTCCTTATTCTGTGTCCCTCTATGCTCCTCACACCCCAAACCCTGCTCAGCCCAACTGCTGCCTGTACCTTGCCTCGACCCAGCATCAGAAAAGTGATTTTTGTCCTAAAACACAGGGGATTTCTGCCTTGCACAGGTCCAGCTGGGAATCCCAAACGAGGTACATTTTCCCCAAGGTGTGGGAGAGCACAGCAAAGAGCTGCAGCTCTAAGTCCTCACAAAGGCTAAGGAAAGGCAATGGACCAGTGTGTCCTGCCAATCCAGATAGAAAGGATACTGAGGCCGCTGGCACTGCTTGGCAGCCTGCCACGAGGAATAACTCTTCAAAAATAGAAGCACGCTAATCTGAGGAACCTGCTGGTATTGTCAATGACATTAATGAAGTGTTTGGAAAACCAGAACAAATGCCTTGGCTTTTTGGGGATGGGCTGCCCCTTGTAATTTTCCACACTAGCCAAGGAGATCTCCAGTGGCAGCACAGTGCTCTTGGTGCTCTCCTGCTCCCCAGAGAAGTGCAAGGAGTCTGCTCTGGAGGGCTCCCAGCAAGCCTGGCCCCAGTGCAGCGAAGCTTGGCCAGTCCTCAGGGAAGAGGCTCCCCAGAGCAATTTCCACTGGGAAACAAAGCCCATCAAGCACACTCAGTGTGCCCAGGGGAGCTGAAAGCTTAGTCTCCTCTTCCTTCGTTTTCATTCCTAGTCTCAAGCCCCCTCTGGGTTCTTTTTCACCACCGTGGTCAGGGCCTGCATGATGGCAAATTTCTCCCTGGCAGAAGGGCTTTGGATTCCACAGCTTTCTCACCACTGCCCTCCTTCCGCAGCAGTCGGTAATCCTTCATTTTCATTGCCAACCATGACATCCACTCTTCGTACATGCTCAAATCTAGGACAAGATAGCGCAACCTAAACTCAGATTTGAATCTCACTTGTGTTTTTGCCTGGCAGATGCAACAGAAAAGTCAGTCAGATACCCAGTTTGACCTCACAGGCTAAGTAGGGTTCTCACTACCTACAACTGAAAGCAGTTATGGGACCAGCACAAATCCAATTGAATTACATTTTTTCCTCAGAAGAGCACAGAAAAGAGCACAGAAAAGCTCTTAGCCCCACTAGAGTTCAGGTCCCAAAGCCAGTCTTGCAAAGCAAAGCCATCAGACCTAAGTTGGAGTGCGATGGCCTTTCCCCATTACTCACTTAAGGGACAGGGTGACACCAGGGCAGTCTGTTACCCTCAGAAATGCTTGTGCTTCTAACTCAGCCAGGTGCCACTGTGTCTCTCATAAAAATAATATATGGTGTTACAGTATGTCAGTTCTCAGAACACTTCTTGTTGCTGCTGCTTCTCCTGGTTGTTGCTCAAATTTTGCCTATTTTTTCACTTGCTTGCGAGGAAAACATTTGTGGCAGTACTGTAAAATGTGTCTATGGACCGCTTTATCATAAATATCAGTAGTCCTTCAGTTTAAAAGCTGAAGGACATGGGGAGAAGTAAAACTTAAAAGTCCTTTTCAGATCTTTTCCGGGTAGTTCTGTAATGAAGGTTTATTGTACGATTCTGAAAACACACAAGTTCAAACTCCTCCAACTTAAAGCTTGCTGCAGTGCCATGGAAAAGGACAGCTGAGTTCACAAAAAGTAAAGAGCACTCTTGTACTTATGGACAGAAAAAAAAGCTAACCAAGGTTTACTAACCAAATATTGTAATTTAAAATTAAAGGATTTTTTAACGGTCTTAAACTCATGGTTACTAAAAGTTACATTGCCTACTTACAGAAAGACAGTGACATTGAAGACTACTTCAGGGATTTTTTTTTCTCCCTACTCTGAAGGCAATTTCACAAAATGTTGGCAAGTGAGCAACCGTCTGCTTGCATTTTGCATCCAGCAGTAGAGAAGAAAAATGTTCTTAAAAATGCAGGAAAATTAATTTGGATAGTCACCAGAACTAGTCCAAAAATCGATGGAACTAACGATTTTGGTTATAAATCAGCTAGATCCCAAAGCCAACATCTCAGTAAAATAATATTTCCAATTGAAAGATGCTTCCTGTCACAGATGGACTTCAACTTGCTCCCCTTGCAGCACTGATCACAGCTCTGCCATGGTACATGAAGTGTTTGCCACAGGGCCTGGAGCAGCAGGATCTGGATAACACAGACAGCCAATTCCCACCTCCCACCCACCACTACAACAAACTCGAGGTAACACAGAGTCATCTCCATCCATCTTATGTTCCTAAAAACGCAGTTCATAGAATCAACAGCTTATTGATTGGCTGGCAGGGTCTCTGCCACAGCCTGTGCAAACTGCCAATCCCCACTGGGGCTAAGTCAGACAAGGAGCCATTTCTACACTGGTACAACTGCACAAATTAGCTCCTGATTACGTTATCTGTAAGAGCAGAGGGATTATCCATCATGGCCACATTTTTGTAGAGACCTAGACTCTTCCATTTGATTTTTCTGCTGCAGGGCAATTAACAACAGACACTTCACATTACAAGCATTCCCTTACAAAATATTTATTCAGGATAAAAATACAGAAATGGACAACAGACAAATGCACAAGCCATTACGTGCCATTAAGTCATTAAGTGCAGCAGCATTTCATCCTGCACATACTTAAAATATTTTGTCAGGCAAGCTTCCAATTAGTCTCCTGTGGCAGGACAGCTGGCCCTGTGCAGCTGAGGGGGAGGCACCAAGATAGTTGTGAAGGCACAACATTGTCCCCTCACCACCTCCACAGGCTGAGCTTGAACATCTCTGGCCAAGGAATGGCCCTCTGTACTCAAGATCATGTTTGAAGCATCCAATATCCAGGTGCATCTGCAAGTCCAGTAAGAACTCCTCTGAGATATGAATCCAGTCACTGGCAAAGATGACATTTACTAGGATCATTTTGCTAGATTCATTTAGATGGATCAGAAGGAAGAAAACTCAGTTCACTTGCTCTGTCCCTTCTACTAACCAAATTTAGAAATCAGAATTTCTCATGGGGAAACAAGTATCTCAAAGGTTGGTAATGGTGCAGAAATTCCATTGAAGTTTCTGCTTTTGATCTGGTCCAGACTTTACTTTTTGCTGCCTTCTGTTTCCTCCTCTGTAAACGCCAGTCACAGAGACACGTCCAGCACTAAAGCCACAGGCATCAAACAGGAACATTCTTTATTGCACAGCACCAAGGTCACAAGGGCCAAAAATGGAGAGAGAGGGCAAGGCAGCATGAGACCTGCACAGCCACTTGCTCTGTGGCTTTGAGGAGGTATTTCTCTCCAGGGCACGGGCACTGTGTACAGAAGTCAGCAAAGAAAAACATTCCTGCCTTACAAAGAGCACCTGTTCCACCTCAGTGTGTAATGAAATGAAAAAAAAAAGGTAATGCTGTATCACATTTTTTCCATATCACTGGGGCTCTCTAAAGAACAGGGAACCTGGAAACAGCTGTTCATAGAATCAACAACTGTTTCCAGGAGGTTGGGATGGGAAAGGCAAGATGATATACATACATTACACTTCTTTTGAGATCTAGTATTGTAAATATTAATTTGGAAGAATAGTTATTATTTATTGCCCTTTTAGAAAATACTCTCACAGTCTTTCAGCCACCTAGCAAACACTTTGGCTGCAGTCCCTCAGGAGTGCTGTGAGTAAGCTGTAAGGCTGTTCAGGGATGTGATGTGATTTTTTTTATACCCTTGCTCTCCACCTTTAAAGTTTTCATTAGTCTAATCCAAAGTTGTTACAGAGAAGAGTTCCCATTAATGGACAGGGAGCCTGTCCTTCCCGAAATTGATTCATTTTTCTCTCCTACAACAGACAGATGGTAAATCTGTGTCCCCTATGTAACTCCATGTTCTTCAGGCTTTTAACCATCCACTTCTGTGAGCTTTCTTTTCCCATAGTTCTGCACCAGACTGGAAGCTGTGATTTGAGAAGCCTGTCCCTTTTCCCAGCACTGGAAGTCATTCAGGCCTTTCTGGCCCACTTGAAAGAGAGCCCGTTCCAGCTCATCCAGCCGAGCCACCAGCGCTGACGTGTCCTCGTTGTAGGCATTCTGAGAGGAGTCCATGATGCGGCGGAAACGGGCAATGAACGTCTGAAGAAGACAAACAGAGTCACTGACAGGGAACACAGAGCCATCCCCAGCACAAACCTGGAGGCCTGAGCTTTCAAAACTGAAAAGCCAAAAGGTTTAGGTTCCTGTTCCCAACCAGCCAAGGGTCTGCAACCAGCTCAGCACTTGTTAATCTTGGCTACAAAGACAAAACCACTTCATGCCTGACATGGGAGAGCAAGGGCCTGATATTGGATGGGAAACAAACACAAAACTGGATTTTGGCTGCTTCCTCACAACAGGCTTGAGGAGACCACAGGATACAATACAATTATGATCTGTTCCATCTCATTTCTCAAGCAGTTGTTGCTATAGAGCGGGAGGAATGAATCTCATGCTGCTGCAGCTGCTGCAGGAACGTACAAGCTGCAAGTTGTAAATGTCCTGGAAGTTAAGCCAAACTGCTGCTGAAAAGCATACAGTATGCTAGAAAAACACTTAACCATGAAAAAGGTGAAAAAACAAACCAATCTACAACTTATAAATAGCATTTTGAAAAGCTAAGCAACAAGATGTATTTGAGAATTTTTATTTTCCTCTCTACCTTTGCTTTTGGGAATCAGAAAAAAAAGGATCAAAACTCTTTGAAAACTGTGCTTTGTTATTTCAGAAGCTGATTTTGGAATCATCAGAACTTATAGGATAAATATATTATAAATTAATAACTGTCATTTTGACTTTGTCACCAAACAGTTACACTTCCCATTCACAGATCCAGAATATTTTGGAGTCTGTTTTTAAGTCAGCACAACTCCCCTCTTGTTTGCTTTTAAAAAGAGAAATCAAGCCTGGTGTGCTTTGACTTTTCTGTCAATAAGTAATGAGTTGTACTGTGACTTTTTTCCTAAGATGTCCATTAGCAGAAAGAGAAAAGACAAGGAAAGGCATGGGCACCTCCTCAATGCACATGTTCAGTGGACAGCTCCAAGAAAGTGGCAGCACTTTAAAGCCTCTCTGCATCAGCCTTAATGTAAAGCACAGAGAAAGGAAAAAAATGCAATAAAAATCATCCCAGCCCACTTAGAGACCTGGCTGGAGAGATCTCAGAGCTGTTAGTGGTTATGTTTAAAAGCTCAAAAAGACTGAAGTCCGGAAACAGACAAAGATGGCATCTATCTTTTAAAAGAGAAAAGGGAGATGGAGACGGAGAAAGGAAGAGCCAGGGAATTATAAATCCATCAGCATCAATTCCTGGAAGCATACTGGAATGAAGAAGCAATACAGAAACTTCTGAAAGAGAATAGAAGAATAACAGCCATCATGGACATGCCAAGAACAAACTCCCAGAGCCCAGCCTGGTTTCCTGCTAGGGCAGGATGCCAGGCCTCACACTGGGAGGAAAAGCAGCAGAGGGGTATCTGTCACAGGGCGTTCTTGGAAGATTTAGCTAGACCACCCATAGATGGTCAGGAGAGACAGCCATCATCCACAGCTCCTGACAGGAGGGAAGAGCACGCTGAGTGGAGTTCCACAGAGGTCTGTGTGGAACCAAGTACTGTTTGAGATGTTAATTAATGAGCTTACTAAAGGAATAGAAGTTGTGCTTATTAAATCAGCAAGCAGCATGCAGAAGGAGGAGGGATGACTAGAGGCATGTTGGGGAGCAGAACTCTTTAATTCATAACAATCCTGACAAATTGGAAAGATGGTGCGAAAACAACAGGATATAATTCACCCAGGACTAACAGAAAGTTTTACATTACGGCAGAAACAGTACAAACTTAGGAAATTATTTGTTTGCAGATGCAGCCTGTACCATCTCATTGTGCACTGCAACCCAAACACAAATCCATGTGACTGCATCACGACAAACCAGATGCTGCACCACAATGAGCCAAGAGCATCATAGCCACACAAAACTCACAAAGTAATCCTTTTGTTTTCATCAGCACAAGTCCTGAGCATGAGACTGCAGTGCTGTTCAGGGCATGGCACAGTGGATGCAGCTCCATGGGAGAGACACCAGCAGTGAACAATAAAGGCAATCAGAGGTTAGGACGCATGATCCAGAGAGATATCAAATGAACTAGGACTGCTGCAGGAAGGAAGAGAATAATCTATCCTCAGCATTTACTTTGTATGAAACAAACAGAACAGAGCTTGTATTCCTGTGAAGGAGCTTTGGTTCAGACATGAGAGCAAACCTCCTAAGGTGAGGCTGGTGAGGCACTGAAAGAGATTGCCCAGAGCAGTGTGAGATTTCAGTGTTAGAGATTTAAAAACAGGGTAGAAAAATTGAAACAATAAGGGTGAATAAATTCTGCCTTGCAGTACAGGCACGATTAAATAATCTTACATCTCCTCTACTTCTGTTTTACAGGATTTTATGAAATACCCTATTTACAGTGTGGAAACACCAAGCTAAAATTACACTCCTGGATGCACACTGGAGGCTTCCAGCACTGGCCTGTGCAGTTGCCAAGAGGGTCATCCATATTCAATCCAAAAGTCATTTGGATTAAACCAGGATATTTTTCCTGAAGACTGCTGAGCAGCTGGGAACAAAAGGACGACAAAAACGCAAACCCCAAATTTCAAGACCTAGTTCAGATACTTGCCTGTAGGATACTCTGAGCTATCTCAGGATTCTCTGGATTCTCAAAATTCAGGAGCTGTGAGCCAAATCCATAGTAGTAGGGCCCCATTTTATGCAGATCAACCACATTGGCATCAGCACTGAACACTGTCCTCCAGGCTTCCTTGTAAATCTTTGGCAGTTCCACAGAGATGATTCTCCTTTTGCTGTCATGCAGCCCTTTAGCAAGCCACAGTGGCATTTCCAGCTTTGATCCCTGGAGGAATGAGAGTAGCCAAAAGTTATCCTTGCCATGACAGTACACATGAAGCAGCCCCAAAGACTGTGAAAGTAATAATAAAGTGAACTTTATTAATGAGCATCCAACATTACAAAGAGTCAGTTTTGTTTTCAGAACAGTCTATGGTGACTGTAGCATAAAACAGGCACACTTCAGAGTCGTTATTATCAAAACACTCAGAAAGTGGACTTTTTATTGAGGATCTATGGTTAAATAATTGAAACTGAAACAGAAAGAGAAAAAAAGAGGGAAAAAACCCACAAAAAAACAAACAGGGAAAGTGCATACGATAAAAAAATTAACTTTTAGGAAAGTAGCGGAGGGGATCAATACAATGACCACGAACAGAGGGCGACCGGGCCTGGGAAGCGCGACAGGAGATGGGGGCGAGGCGGCGGCTCCGGGGCAGAGCCCCCGCGCCCCGTCCCCTCCCGGGAGCGACAGTCCCGTGTCCCCTCCCCCGTTACCTCCGGGACGGACTCGGCGCTGCCGGCGCCCTGCCCCAGCATCACGGCCAGGCGCGGCAGCGCGCTCTCGGCGCGCCCCGGCAGCTTCTCCTGCGACATCAGGATGTCATCCAGCGAGAGGAAATTCTCCTCCATGCCCAGCCCGGGCCCCACCGGGAAATACGCCTCGGCCATGGCCGGGCCGCGGCTCCCGCCAGCCCGTGAGGCACCGCCCGCCGCCGGCACCGCGCATGCGCCGGGCACGCCCCGGCCCCGCCCGCGCGGTGTCGCTGAGGGGAACCGCGACCGGGATCGGGACCGGGATCG
>VZRL01005925.1:0-92276 GCA_013397895.1 Origma solitaria
AAATCAGGCTTAATAAGCAGGACCTTCCTCTCACAAAGCTGTGCCGGCTGTGACCAATGACTGTATTGTCCTTTAGGTGTTTTTCAATACCTCCTAGAATAATCTTCATAACCTTACCAGGCTGAAAATTGAGACTAATGGGCCTGTGTTTTACAAGGTCATCCTTCTTGCCTTTTTTGAAAACTGGATGCTAACCTGCTTCTAGTCATCTGGGATCTTTCACTTTGCCTATATCAGTGCAAGTGCAAGGTAGTCTACTTTTGAACCTGGAGATTTGTGATACTAAATAAATAATGAGATGGTTGATAATACCATCAACACTAGGACAATAATCCAGACAAAGGTTTATCTGATCTAACTTAAAAATTCTACAGTATAAATATCTACCACTGTTCTAGCCATAAAGAATTCCTTTTACAGTCATCAGTGTGAAATTGTATATCTAATATTCAATTTTAAATCAGATGTCTAAAATAGACCAGACTAACAGATTTAGAGATATGACACTCACTAATTTATTGACTGTTAGTGGATTTGAATGAGATCTCTCATTTCTGTGATCCATATGTGGCCTAAAAATCATCTTTGAATTTAAAGAGGTATATTTTATATCACGTGAGCATATTGGTAGGCCATCATCCAGAGTAAGGCAAATGCTGGAGATAAATACGCCGTATGTATTTTGTCTTCAGATTATCCTTCTTCAGTTATAAATCAATACAAAACATTTTTACATAGCCAGATAGTGGTGGGACAAGGGGGAATGGCTTTAAACTAAATGAGGAGAGATTTAGACCAGATGTTAGGAAGAAGTTCTTTACTCATAGGGTGATGAAGTGCTTGCACAGGTTGCCCAGAGAAGCTGTGGATACCCCATCCCTGGAAGAGTTCAAGGCCAGCTTGGATGGGGCTTCGAGCAATCTGGTCTAGTGAAAGGTGTCCCTGCTCATGGCAGGGAGTTGAAACAAGATGATCTTTAACCCTTGGGTCCCTTTCAACCCAAGCCACCATTCTGTGATCAGTGGAATGCACCACATCTTGCAGAAGTGAATGAGCCATTTCTTTGTGGGAAAGAACAGAGATGTCTAGCTAGATGTGGTTATGTGATGTAAATTACACTTGCTACTGAGGTCTTCTGTTTTATCAAGACGAGATGATGGTTTAAAATATGAGATACTGGATTTTTAGGATAAATATATACTGGTTTTTGTTAGCAAAAACTGTTTTACTAGCAAAAAATTGCTATTTCTCATTAAATTCCATGAGTGCATGCAACCCACTCACCTTGCCAAAGACAGGATGAATGCAGATTAACCATATTTAATGCATTGTTAGCCCCATTTAGAGCCTCTCAAAAGGGGATTCCACAGCATTCCTAAATAAACTTTTTCAACCTTAAAAATTTCATGATTCTACACTTATGTACTAAGTGCAATAAAGTCTTCTTCCTCATGGACAACTTACAACTCTTTTGCTGAAACGTAAGCCGATTACTTATTGTTCTATCACCAGCAGATAGGAGAGGAGTATCTATTTTCCCCTTTGGCAGCACTTTATTACATGCTTATTCCATATATAATAGATACTTCATGACTACTGAAAACAATCTCTTTGTAACTGTTATCTGTCTAAATAATATAGTTGAAGAATAACATGAGTATTGTGTGTGTCTGTGTATGTAGCAGAAGTCAACAAAATTTGGTGCTTTTTGAGATGTAGGTATTCTATGACTAGCTACATACTGTCGATCTGACTATTGGACCCTTGAATCCTATTCCAATGAAGATGCTTCTCAGCATGCAATCCATCAGGAATCAGATTGATGGCACATGAACATGAGTCCAAGTAAATTAATATTTTGTATAATGCAGCTTTAAAGAGGTTTATCTGGTTATGTTTTTTTTCAGTAACATGTTAAGGAAAACGAAACTTCACAAGTCCTATAAAACATCATTCAATTTTTTGGCATTGTTTTAGTTTTATATTACAATAAGGTACCAAAACCCCCACACTCATCATAAATCAGTTCAATACAATCTAATTGGAGCTAATTTTCATATCAGCTATGCCATGCTAAGAATATTAATACTAAAGGGGTTTCACAGGCAAGCAGAATTATGCCCAGGTTCTGTTTTTCCTAGGAATTGTACTTCAGGTTGCAAGTCAAAATTTCAAGGAGAACTGTATCAGCTGGGTGTGCTATGAAGCATTATAAATAAGTCATAGCTCTAACTGAGCTGAATTCAAAAAGTGTCCTCGTGTTGTGAATTATTTTTCTCTGTCCTTCAACCAAAACATTTCTTTAGAAGGATGCAATTGTTTCAGGTAATGTGTTTAAATGTTAACACCTGTAAAGATAAAAACAAAAAAAGACATAACACCATTCTTATCCCATATATAAAAGCTCCAAATCTGTGTACTAAATGTGAAGCCAACATTTTATTCCCTGAACAGTTTACAGTTCATTAGCAACAGCATTCACCACCATCTGACAGTTGGCCAGAACACTGATCTAAAGTAGAAGATAATGAGGTTAGAAAATATCTTAGAGCAGTATAAGAGCTGTGGAGTATCATCAGAATGCACAAAGAAAAACTGAAAATGGCAAATAGATCTTTTTGTTTTGGAATGCCTTTGGAATGCCTCTGTGGTACAACAGAATGAACCCTATTCTAAAAACTTCAGTGATAAAACCTCATGAGTAAGCAACTGTTGTGACCAAAACCTAAAGCAAAACAGGTTTGTTTCAGGTCCTTTATGTAGTACTTACAGGAACCCATTATGGGAAATAATCTTTTGACCATGGGAAATAATCTTTTGGCCATCGGTGTCCAAGGGACCACATTCAGTGCTTCCTTGCTACATGGCATTTAAAGCAGGGCAGCACAGATTATCTCCCAAGTTTCTTGCTTCAAAATGCCATTGGAAAGGAATCCAAAGCATTAGGTGTCAGGGGACATGAGCTGTTTTCCAGGTACTCAAAGAGCTAGGTTAGTGTTGTCAGTAAACAAATATATATATATATATATATTTCCTGTGGAATCTTATATACCAATTGAAATTCACTGTTTTTTAATAAAATAATCACATGGATTTGGCCACAGACAGTATAGTTATTAGTCATGGGCACAGATCATGATAAACCAAATAATTACAGAATGCCATCGCTTTTGCAAACAGTTACACAAATTAAGTGGGGAAAAATAAAGAGAAGGGGTGCAGGAGGGACTATATATTTAGAGGAATACAATAAAGGCCTGAGAAGGGAAAATTCTTCTAAGTGTAAGAGGCAACCGTAACTGTTGGGTTTTAAGTGTGATTTTAACAAACTTACTTCCACTTAAATTAAACCATCAATCTCTTCACACTCCAACAACTTTTGAACTTAAAAGAAAGTATCTCTGAGCCCCTTCTCTTTTTTTTGTATCTGAACATGACAAAACCATTCAGGAAATGATCCACTTACGTATTGTGGTAGGGAAGCCCAGGCCATCTTTTTCTTTACAGGTTAGAGTGCTGTACAGGTTGTTAATATCTACCAGATACACCCTCCTTCCAAAGTCTTGGTGGTAGCCAGGGGAACACTGATCAGTAGACACTTCTGCAGCGATGCAAACTTTTACCCAACACTGCACCCTGGATTTTAGGATGTTTAGGAGATGCTTCAACACTAGCATAGTTCGCTAGAAATTAGAGTTCTTCTCCACTCCATTAATTTGGAGATGCCTCAGTCATCACAAATGAGATTACTTAACAGCCTAAAGGAGAAGGACTTCAGAGGTTTGAATATCTAAGTCAGAGACTACACACGGTCAATTGTTGCGCTTGGAAAGTTTTCAAACAGCTCTTAGTTCTTACAATCCTTCTCACTCACAGACCTGAAATACTTTACAGGATGACTTCTGCTACTCTCTTTCCCAAGTGGTGGACACCAGGAAAGAAATGTGTGTGTGGAAGCAGAGAAAGAAATTAAAATTAGAATTCCCTCTAGGCTCCACCCTTCTCTTGCCCTGAACTACCAGTAAAGATGTGAAGTGTAAGCCTAAAACACAGAGCACTGAGGGTTATCTCCTTATATGGATGTGTATGTGCTAATGAATTGGGAAAAAAATAATTCTAGCAATTTTTTGTACGAAAATAATATAGGTGGTCTGGCCTGTTTTGTTGAGACACCATCCAGGTTGTCATGTAATTTTGTTAGAGATCAGTGAAAATCTATCTCAAGCAATTGCACACTGAACCATTGTAATATTTTTGTTTGTATTATCTCCTTTAAATTGGAAGCCAAATTTTCCCTGACTGCCCAGAACCACAGGGTATCTGAAAGAGAGTTTCAGTCGTGGTCTCTGACAGCTCCTGAATGTTGTGGGCTTTCATGATCCTCTTACTGTGTTGGGGAAGGAGCTTGAAGAATTTCACATGGTGGATAAGAATTTTTTTTTTCACAAAACAAAAGTTGTCCCTTTAAGTATAAACAGGAATCAGGTAACTGCATTCCAAACTGACAGATGAGAATCTTCTTGTCTCTTCAGCAGGAATTCATGGGTGGAGAGTTACCTCCTTTATCGCGTCGTATTCAGGCCCACCTGCTGCACTTCCAGTACAAAGAAACACATGGGCGTGTTATGCACCAAGGTGATTATATCCCAAACTAATTTAAAAAAACCCAAAAACCCTGAAACAAATATGTTTCATTCTGTGGTCTCATTTAAACCTCATATATCTCCATTCTAGACTGACATTTATGCAGCCTGATGTTCTCTTTCCCTTTAAAATAATACTCATTAAAACACATAGATCATACATATTTATGCAGAAACATATCTATCAACCATTACAAAATGTAATTAGACATTTTTGGTGTGTATTACTTTGTTTCAAGGCATAGAGAAAGCTGTATACAAGTATGAAGAAAATAATCATGTACACTCTGGGAAGTCTTACAAATTATCCCTGTTGTTTTGTGTGCTTTAAACTTGAATTATGCTGAATATGAAGTCACAAATATGGGTTATACTCATGTGTTTTCCTTTTGCAGCAGTAATTACTTGGAGGGTAACTACTTCGTGGAGTGATACTCCTTATGTGGCTTTACTGCAGTTCTATAAATCTAGTTACAGCTCAAGGATGATGGACCACATTGAAAACACAGGATATTATTTCTATTAACAAAAATCCTAATTAGAACTCAAGTTGCTTCAAACCCCAAACTTTATAAGAATATTTCTACAAGGAAAACAGCTCTATATTCTTCAAATATTTTTCATGTATCTTTTTGCTTCACCAGAATGACTCAATATTAGAAATGAATATTTTTTGGTAAAATTACTTTTTATTCTTTTTCTTTGGATCCTAAAAAACTGCAGTGAATTTAAAAAAAATGCACAAACAAACAAAGAAAACCCCAAGAGATTTGGCTGTTTCTTTATTTAAGTACCGATAGCTTACTAATTAGCTCTACTTACCTTGCAGAGCAGAATGTGGTTATTTTCTTACAGGGCATATCTTCAAATCACTAAAAGATAGTATAATTAGTATCCAGTTTTGAATGTGTTCAAATTTGACCCCTCCACAGCTTGCCACAGTGTTTAAGGAAACACATTCTTCTTTTTAATCTCTTAACGTCTGAAGTTTCTGCATAATATTTATTGAAGTAAACTCTTGTTATGAAACATGCTGTAGCAATGATGAGCTACCTAACCACTTGCTGAAGATAACCCAATAATAATTACTTTAATGATGTTTTGCTCTTTTTAACTTCTGAATGATGCATTGGAAAAGTCTGGAAGATTTTTCTTCCCTCTTCTTTCTTTAATTTTGCTCTTTTTTTTTTTTNTTTTTTATTTTTTTTTTTTTTTTTTTTTTTTTTTTTTTCTTTTGGAAAATATGAAAGATCTCTTTTTTATCTTTTTTTTTTTTTTTTTCCCCCCCCCTTTCTTTAAGGGAAGAGTGAGAGAAATATGAGAATGCTTTCTTGTAGGGTTCTGAACCTTACCTAAAAGTATAAGAATGCCATAGCTTCAGTAGACATATCCTTCATCTCAAATATTGGGATTTATGTAGTAGTATAATGATTATGAACATGCTCTGGGTACCCTGAACCTGCATGAAGTGCTGCTGAGGTCATGGAGCTTCTGTACAGCAAGAGTTAATGCAGACTCATTGGGCAGTGAACCATCATCAAAATACTCCAAGAATAAATTGACTAGAAATTTTACAGTTTGAATTGAAAAAAATCTGATCTTTTGCATATTATTCAATTTAACCCAGCAAGTACAAAACCACTGCATTTCAAATGGTCTATGGATGGAGTCAGACTGAGGGAGATTTGGAAAGGGGAACAGAAAGTTGTGAACACAATAGTGTGGTTTCCCCATTCATTTAGTTTCAGATACTGAATGTACTGCTCTTTTGCAAATATTCTTCAGGTCACTACAGTGACAGCAGCCTTGCTTTCTGGCTGAACTGGTCTGTTTTACATCACTTTTAGACAATGCTATCCCACTAATGCATTAGACAAAAGAATTGCCACAGAACAGGGGTCATAACAAATGACTTTTGAAACATGTCTAGCTAAATATGAAAATAAAGAGATACTTAAAACAGCTCTAAATAAAATGGAAACATTTAAATGTAATCCCCCCAAATACTAATTGCAATCATTTGTTTCATAGGATTAAATCCTTGTAGAACATTTTATCTGACTGTTTGGACTAGGATGTGAACTTTACAAATTACTACTTTTTTTTTGTTTTATTCGGCACCAGCTGTGTGCATGCTTCTGAAACATCACCAGGCATGCTGAGCATTTAGTAGGAATGTTGCAATGGCAATTTAGATGTTAAAGGGCATTGTGATTTTTAAGGGCTTGTTATCATGGCCAGCTGTAGCTAACAGCTTGTAAGAGATCAGGAAGAGGTATGTGATTTTCCAAGTAACAAAAGCAGCCTGTGTTTACGACAATTTCTTTTCTGCCACAGAATATGAGGCACTGGATATGGAAATAGATGTTTTCCCAGGAACAGAATTAATAAATGATGTTATAATTATGTCGTCTTTATTTTAATTTCTCAAATAGTTTAAAAATGTTTAAAATGTATCAATTATCCTCTCCAACATGAAACTTAATATCAATGAAATTGTTACACGGAAAATTATGGAAAAGTAAGGGGGTTATTTTGCGTCAGTTTTGGTCATCCAAACCCCCGAATATTTGTTACAGCATCCCTTCAAAATTCCCTTACTTAATTTTCTTTAATCAGGACCAGGATTATCATTTGTGATAGAAGATGACCATTAGTTGCTAGATAAGAGGAGGAGCCGTTCCCTGGAAGATGGTGATCTCACAAGCTCTTGTCAGGGCATATTCTGTAGCTGCTTCTGATGCTGACTATGGCTGGTCCTTAGAGACCAGCCTGATAAATCATGGGGTCATTCAGGGTAAATTAGTGTTGTTTGTAGCAAACACCGCTCAAACAGTGGCTTTAAGCAGAGATTGTTTACTGACTATTATTTGTACACAAAGACAGCATTTTCTTGATTACTTGGAAGCCTTGAAAATATACATATGTATTGTTCTTTTGAATGTTAAGAAAATCAAATTAAGATATAGACTAGTCTCCCAAAGTTATCTTTTGCTGGAGTTAGGAAGAGATTTATTCTCCACTCAGTGAACTTCTCATCAGGTTTGTTTCCTAACACTTTTCAACACATTTTGAAAGAGTGGTAGATTCTCCATGGTATAAATATCTGCATAACTACAGATTAAAGTAAACAAGCAAATTATATATCAGATACAGACTTACCGGGACCTCATAAAAAAGTTGGAACTATCACACTTTTGTGTCTTATAATTATGACTTACAGCTAAAGGTAAATTCATAAATTTGATGAAAGAAAATCCTGTAACATGTTGAAATTACCCATATCACCAGTTATACTTCACTTCTCACATTCCAGAAAAGATGATTCCTTGCTGGACTCTCTAGGTTTGAAAGACAGGTGTCTGCCAAGGAAGGCAGGAACCTCCCTTGCAATAGGGAACATGACTCCCCTTCCCTCCAAATTATTATAACTTTGAAATCAAGGGGCTCTCAAGAAAAAGATACGAGAAGAAATGAAAAACAGCTCTTTACTAATATTTATAAGACTGCAATAATACAGAAGCAACAGTTTAAACTGACAAAGTCAGAATACAACTTGCCACCCTGTTAGGGTGGTGCTAGCAGCCCAGTTAAAATGGTGGCTGCAGTCCCGTTGGAGTGAGGAATGTAGTCTCGTTGAAGTGGTGATCCTGCAGAAAGGTCTCATCAGTCTCTGGAGGTCCAGTGGGTGGCTCTTGAGGTTTTCTCCTCTGGGAATCCCCTGGAAAAGGTACCCTGATGTTGCAGAGTTTCAGTTTATATGGAGGTAGGAATGTTCAGTTCCTCTTCTCTAGGCAGGGTATCTCAGTGGGGTATCAATGGGCTGATGTAATCTTATGAGTCACTCCTGCAGACCTTGATGGCCCATGAGCAGAGATAGCCCCCATCGGTGTTATCAGGGCTGGGTCATGCTGAAGATAAAGAGCACTGCTCCACCCATTTTTAACAGCTTATGGAGATGGTAATAGAATACATACTTTTAGTTACACCTTCTATGTAACCTAAGACATGGCCACACTGAATGTTAATTGCACCAACTGGACAACATTATTAAACAAATAATTGAACTACAAATGTAAAGATACATGCTGTCCTTTGCTACATCTGTGAGACATCATTCTGTGTATTGCAGTAAGATATCAGTCTCTATTGTCCTTGTAATAGGCAGAAAACAGGAAAGAAATGCAAGCAGGAGTGAAGAGTGACAAAAAGAAAATCTTGCATATGTGTATGAATCTGTGGTTACAATAAAAATCAAACGCACACTGAATGGGTTTCAGTTACGGAAGAGCTCTTCACTGACCTGTGCAGTAGTTAGGTCTTGGTAAAAAGCTGACTCAAAATTAATTTTTTTGATCTATGGTGATCAAACCATCTCCCACAAGGTAGTTGTCATCTTATTCTCCCTTGAATTACCAAGTGTTTTGAAGTAAGAATCTCCATTATGAGAAGTTTGAAGATAAACCACTGAGTGATGTTCTGATCTCAGCCTTAGTTTTTGTGCCTTGTTTCATCTGATTCCAGAGCTTCTTGTGGTAGTGTGAACCACCATTTCAGTAGTGCATACAATATGCTAAATGTTATCTCTAAGAAGAAAGGCCCAGTCTGCCTTGGAATGATGTTGTATTTTGGCTGTTTCGGCATGCCCTTGCCTTGAGTTCTGCAGTCTATTAGTGGCACTCTGTCTACAAATTCATCCCCTTGGTTTTGATATTGCCTCCATTTTCTGAAAGTAAGAACTTGGGAAGTAACTAGCTGAAAGAAAATTTTCCTGGGCCACTCCACTCAATCCTAATGGTGGAAGTTATATTTTTCTGATTTCTCTGTCTCCCAGATGGGTACAGCCATCATAGGTCTAGACAACAAATACTTACCTGAAGAAGAAAGCTGTGTCTTGTTTTCCTCACCCTTCCAGACAAAACCAAAGTGAAACCCACTGCTTTTTACACAGCCTTAGAATAACAGTTATGTCAATTCTGTGGTCTAAGTCACCCTGTGAATAAAATCTGTGTTAAAAGAGTATGAATCAATTTCTGCATTTCAACACAGCAAGACTGAACAAGGAGTATGATTTCAATGTCATTTTGATATTCAAGATTCAGAGGGGGTTGTCAGGGCTCTGAGGGTGTCACCGGGATCTTTAGTTTGGGACACACCCTTGACTCTTCTGTGACTTTCTCAATTATGAAATGGGATGAATGCTACACATTCTCTCTACTTGTACCACAGAGAAGAAATCTTGTCCTGGTCTGCAGGTACTTTGCTGATTTCTGCATGCTGTGTCTTTATTTCTTATGGGATATATGTCTGTGCAGCACTCCAGTTGCTCTGTTAAGCATGTGAGGTAAAGGATTTGGTGCAGACATCAGAGGTATGCAAGATAACAAGGTTGCTCTCTGAGACATTAACCTCTCTCTCCGAGGCTCCACACTGAGCAGCTGGGCAGGAAGGAGAAATCCTTTTCTGCTACCTTTCTTCAGAACCAGGGGTGAATAGAGAATGTAGCAACAGACAAACCAAAGCTCTTCTGGTGAAGACGACAAAACAGAAATTGTGTCCTGGTAAGAGGCCAGAAGCCAGGTTTCATCACTAAATAACGATATTAAAATGTAATGAAGCCACTGCACAATATTACAGCAAATATCAAAGCATTTTCACAAGCAGATTTTTCTCACCATCCTGAAAGCCATTTTTGATGAATCAGCTACTTGCTGTAGTTGGTAAGACCTGCAAAGAATCTTTTTCTTCAATTATAGGCACCTTGATTTGCAGCTGCAATAAATGAAAGCAAGAACTGCAGGGAGTCTGGCCTGTTTCAGTATCACATGTAACTTGTGATGTTATATCTTAAATTAGGATGCTGCAGATGCCCTACTTGCTGAACTATGGTTTTATTTTAAACAACTAATTATGAAAATTGCTAGTAACAATCACAAATAAATAAAATCTGTTTTCTGTTCGTAAGTAATAAAATGGAAACTACTTGCTCTGAACCAGATAAAATGCCCATTTTTCATCAAGGAATAAAAAAAGTGTCTTTCACTTTTATACATTTTCAAAGCTTTAATCTGTCCAGCTAGGGAGAAAAACAAGCTTAAAATCAAGTTACATAAATATCTGCAAAAATACTTCTCATTCTGCATAGGCTCTGGCTTTAAAAGCTTCTGTGATCTTCCCTGAAGTCTCTTCCACTTCAAGATTCACAATAATTCTACAAATCAATTACCCATGTTTGTGATAATGGAGCTGTCCCTCTTTGTGTCTGTCTTCAGATAAATGTGGTTTAACCACCACGTTGGTGCAATCCTTTCCAGCTGTCTTTTTCTACTACAGATAGGCTTTTTTTTCTGAAGGCCCAAACTATACCTCCCTTTGGCTTCACCAAATGAACAAAACAAAAGGTTCTGCATGTCTGCTTGATAATGAATGACATAGATGTTCATGTTATGGGGACTTAATTTTTGGTCCTAATTCCTCAGGGTCTCATGTATACTCCAGCAAAGTTAGAAAGGCTTTCTTTCTTTCTTGTCTTCACGGGAGGTTGGTTTATGACTCTTATTTCTTAAAAGTGTTTTGAAAACCCTCTTCTGATATTGGCAGAATATAATATCTGCTTTCCTCTGTTCAGAAGTCATGCTGCTGCTGTGTCTGCCAGCACACTCACGAACAAGGAAGGGTTCCTGCAAGTGTCCTTTTGGGCTGGGATGGGCTTTCAGTGACAGTATTCTGCACGAAGAATTTTACTCTCAACTTTGGAAGTCATTGCCAGCTGTCTGATGCTAAAATAATTCCTTTGTTTTTTACCTTAGAAAGTTCTCAATCCTGACAAATGTTAATGCAAACCCTATGGCATCAGCATGACCTGGCATCTACCCAACCTCTGCACCTGCACAATTACAGCCAAGCTTCCCTAAACACTTTTTCCCTAACAGCTTGTTTTGGTTTGGGTTTGCTGTTGTTTTGTGCCGTTTTTCCCCACCTTTCTCTTTTTAATCACCAAACACTTATGGCAGGCATAATTTTTCAGATGTTGTTTTGGAGGGTTTCTTGGAGCTAATCATATATGCCCCTTGAGAAGGTTTGCAAGAGTGGCCCACACCTGAAGCCGGAGTCAGTGAATTCCAGCAAAGATCCCAGCAAAGATCCAGAGCCACCTGGCTCGCCTGAAGGGCAGCAGAGAGGCTGCTCAAGGAGTGCAGAGCCAGCAGCTGCGTTCTGCTCAGGCCACTCTGACAGTTCCCACCGTACCGATAAAAGCAGAGCTATCAATCACTAAATAAGATCAGCCAGCATTTTAGCATTTCCCTCCCCTTTCTCACTCTCTTTTGCAAATGGCCCTGAGTGTTCTGCACCGATACACAGTCAGGTGTGTTTACACACAAGTCATTTGCATGAGTGCTTGTGACCTGTCAAGACACAGAAAATTAATGTCTGCTCATTATCAGAAAGGGAAAAAAAAAATTTCACAAGCTGGAGACCAGGAACCAGATGCTTATTTATGTTAACTGCCTGAGCCCCTGTGATTTCAGTTGAGTTCTATCAATCAATTAATCTGGGCTTCTGGTATATGATATAAAAAAATAAGGATGTTCACATGTTTGAATCTTTTCGCCCCAAGAGTAAATGTAGATCTATTATGCTAAGTTTGTAATATTTGAATGGATGGAATAAAATATGAGTCAATACACTGAGAATTGTTTTTATTTATGTCGATATAAATCTGGAATAAACGTTCAGAAATGTGTTGCAATGTCTACAGACATAGTTACATTCAGAATGTGCAGACTTATAAATGTCTGATCAGATTCCAAAGGCTCATTCATTTCTAAGCTGAACCTCTCCTCCCACAGCAGTGGAAGAGCTGTACCAAGAAACAGATGGCATGTAATGGACCATGGTTTGACCTTTCATCTACAGTCTGAGAAGCTGGTAGTGAGTCTACATTACTGATCAGTAATTGTTATATTCAGGAGATCCTTTTTCCAAATCACAAGGAAACCTGTAACTCATTATGTAAAAGCTAACTCATTAAATTTGCTCCTAATTTTCTTGAGTTTTCTCTATTCAGACAGATGAAGGAAAACAATGCTTGCTTTAGGATTTTGACCAAGATGATTATCAGGTATAGGCTGTCATTTCAAGACTTTCTATAGAAGATTGCCTGTATCTTGGTTGCTGATCTACCCTTTTAAAAAAAACCACAAATTCCTAAACTTGTCCTTGCCTTTTACTTGCCTTAAGCTCAAAATATTGGTCTGTAAATACTATGGAGAGCTAATGTATCAGTTGATAAAAAAATATGCTTATTACATGTGTTAACATATTTTCAAAAAATAATAGAACAACTGAGTGACGACAAAAGAAAAATTTGAAATGGGAGATGATCTCTGAGAAATGAGAATTGCCAGCTGTTGAAAAATACTAGTATGAGTGTAGTCCTGAGCTTCTGTTGTGCAGAAGGGATCCAATGATTTACTCTGGCCTCATGTACTTTGCCTGTTTGTTTTTGAGAATCATGATTAAAAACTTGTATTTGACACTTTACAGACATGTAGATTCACATAATGTAAAGGAGTGTATGTTTATGTGGAAGCCTTATAATATGATATAAATTTTGAGAAAGGACATTTGTACTTCATTTTTCTCCATAATTTTGAGCTATTTAATTGTCTTTACTGTGTTATACTCTGAGAAAAAAATTTAAGCAGAGACATCTGTGTTTCAAAACATGCCGACATAATTATTACTTGTTTCAGATCCTGGTGTTTGCCTAGGTAGTCATTCATTATCTCTTTTAAAAGGTCAGTTTTAGGGGTAATGTGTTTACCTTTTTAAATGGTATGAAAAATTTAATTGCTCAAATTTCCCTTTGCTGGTTGATTGAAGTATCTTTATTTATATCATGGAAAGAATTATTTACAGACTTTCAGGCATATTATGGGCAATAGGCAGTTTTAGCAAATTCAGTGTCCCTTGGCTACTACTTATTTTGGAAAATCAAGTATATATTGCTACTTCAGATTATCATCTTCTGAGATTATGACCTGTACTCTCTCCAAAAGAGGTGGTAAATACAGTGGTGGGGTTTTATTGGTGGTTTGGTTTTTTTGGTTTTTTGGGGTTTTTTTAGCAAAATGAACATCTAGTGATTCCAATTTCATTACATTTTATCCAGCTGATGGGAATTGAACACCCTCATCATTTTTGTGTTACATTTGCATACAACTGAGCGTAAACCCAGGCTACCTTCTGAAGAAGAGCTCCTAAAATGTAGATAATATCTTTCCCTGCACTAATCATAGTTTCCTGTGTAGCTGAATTTACTCACTTTCAGTGTTTCTTAAGTATCAGAAAGTCTGATTTTCTTCAGTGGAAACTCTAACTCCTCCTATTCATTTTGTCTGGGGATTTTGACAGAAAACACCATTTTTGAAAGCTTTGAGATTCTAAATCCCTGTATTCTGACTATATATTGTGATTTATTCCTTCCCTTAGTCTTGCCTTATCTTACATTCATAATCAAGGACTTTGCAACAAAATTGTTGGAACTTTCATTTTATGACTTGATGAGTTATAATAACTAAATCCTCTTTCTTTTTCCCTAGTTGAGGATTATGAATGCTTATTCTAGCAGAAGAGGACACTCATCTGTGTGTGACTTTAGCAGGCCTGCCTTCAATGGATCCTTCTTGATGAGCTGCGCTCGCCAGTGGCAGAGTTTAGACCTTCTTGCTCCCCCAAAGTGATCAGTAAAGATTGATATGGCTGCAACAAAACATTTAAACTCTGCAAAAAGGCTGGTGGATGTACACTGACCTGCCCTCTATCAGCATTTCTATCTCACATTTTGCTTTTCCTACAGCTATTTAAATATATATCGGCAGATACAACAGGGTAGATACGGCAAAAGCAGGTCCCAAATTAGAAAAGTGCTTAGTGTCTGAATTCAAGCAAATAAGCAAAGGCATAATGGCTTTAGGACTTTGCTGAGTCAAAGTTTGCATGCCTAAATTGCTACCTGAAAACCTGCCCGTTTGAACATGACAGACACCATGAAACACATAATTGTAGGTACCCAAGTGATAATTGCACATCTGCTTATGGAGCTGGATGGAGAAATCTGAAGAGGAAAAAATACAAGATTGAACAAGTCATGTTATGTTTTGTTAGTTAAGACTGATATTTCGGTATGCAAAATATTCTTCCTTTTTTTTTAAATTAGAATCTGATGCAAATTCCATTTGCTTCAGTGGATTTGTATCATGGAAAATAAAAGACTTTACCTTGAATATAAAAATTCAGATACAAAAAGTGGATAATACTACTCTCAAATATTTGTTAGATTCATGCTGAATAATGTTTTATGCCAAATCTTTTGCTCTTTTAGCAAATTAAAGGAATGTGAGTTTGCACAATTTACCCCAAACAATAATAATTTTGATCAAGTTAGGGCCCTTTGAATTAATTCCATTTACCTGTGAGCCTTGGGAATAACCTGCCTCAGTTTTGGATTTGAAACAAAGCTGAGAAATGCAGGCAGGTTGTTTTTTTTTTTCTTCAAATAGACTTGTAATAGAGACCTTTTGGGCGATCTTTTCAATGTAAATGTTGACTGTTTCTCCAGACTGGAACAACATGCTGGCTTCAGAGAAATCCAGAACTGTAAGAAATGGTTTCTCAATTCTTTTTGTTTCTGTTTACAAAATGGGCTACATAAACACCAGTCACCTCTGATATTTATTCCACTCTCTAGTGCAATTATGAAAATCTCCAAGCAGTATTCTGAGATGACTTCACCACTGAAAAAAAAAGACAAGAGTCTCACAGAAGTTGCCCCATAAACTGCATGTGCAAGATCAATTTCAGGACATTGGACTCTAGACACAAATAAAAATAGCATAAAAGCTTTAAATATTGATGTAGAATTTGCTGCTTCTGGTTTTATGACATGCACTAATCATACTCAACATAAACAAAAAAACCAAAAAAATTTTGGTAACTTAAGTCAGGTACAAGGCTTGCCAGAATTACCTGGGAAAGTCAATGGGAGGATTGCACACAGAAAGCATGAAAGCTCTTGTCTCTTGACCCAAGTAGCACACACAGAAGGAAAGAATTGCACACCAGTGATAAAGATGTATGAAATCCCTGCTATCAACCCTACCCTGATTTCAAAGTGTTTTTGCAAGGGAGGAAAAGGATCACTCATCTCAAGATATGCAAAACTCACCAAACTTCAGTGGGCAAAATGAAGTTGGAAAGAAGAACAGGTATGAACAAGTAACATGACTACTTACAAACTGATAAACAGTTTGTCATCCCTGACTAACAATGGACACAGATGCACATCAGCTATAATATAATGTGGATAAGACCCATGAATCCTGGGGTTAAAGAAGCCAGGGAAGAGATACAGCTATCATTTATACAGGCAACAAGGTGTAATAATCCACTGCAATTCACTGGATTCCTTTGGGATGACACTAGGTAAACAGGGGCGAAAATGGATGGAAAAGCCGCCATTCAAAAAAGTGAAATAGATGATTTTTTCAATCTCATATTCACAATTTCATGGTTTTACAGCAGTAAACAAAGCCACCAGGAGCACTTCAATGTATCTCGGCTACTTCCTGCATGTCATTTTAGCTTTCCTCAGCCTGAGCAGGAGAAACACAGAATAATGAAATCTGAAAAAATAATAAGGTATATATTGTTATGCAAAGTTCTTTTTAAATGGCACCTCAGAGTTTTTAATAATGGGGGACAATAACGAGCACTTTTGAACTGCACATATTTTCACTGGTGCAGTAAAATGCAGATTGCGGTGTTGCAATGATGGCTGTAGTATAAGAGCTCTTTGTACACCATACATATGCTGGAAGTGCTGGCTCTGACAACTGCTTTTAGTTTAATGGGGATATATCTCTGTATAGGGGGTATGCATCTACATTCACACATATACATGGACACGCATATATAACACCTTATAGGATTAAAAGAGAATTTGCCAACTATATAAATATGAGACTGCTAGGAAGTACATACTACTTTGACCTATGACAATTACAAAAGAAATCATTAAGTGCCATACCTCCTTGTGTGGCAAATCTACATCAGAAAACAGTATTTCCCTTGTATATCTTTATTTTGCAAGAAGGATCAAGTTACCTACAACAGTTAGATGTCCTTAAGTTGATTTTCCCTCATGCAATGCAGAGCAGACCTTGGGAAACGGCTGACAAAAGACCTTATGAATGCTAAAGTTTTACTGGGAATCAAGGTAAAATGGGGCAAGCACTCAGTAGAAGAGATGGAAGAAAATCGATTAAAGTTACAAAAATTGTAGAAATCTTCCTTGGTTGAGGAAATATATGCAGTCTGAAAGAAACCTGGGAGAAAGATCAAGCCTTCTTGTCCTGCTCCTGCAGACTGTGAGGTGTCCCCTTTTCAGCTCTCCAAGCAAAACCCAGATCCAGGCCGACTTTTGCTCCCACCATCTGCAATCTTGTGTGCTCTTAAGATACTTAGAGGCAAAACTTAGTTGAATAAATCCAGATTACAAAGGTTCACATTCATTTAGTAGAGAGCAGATGAGTATCTGATAAACAAAACTGAAAAACAACCCTCCTTTGATTTTTTAGGCACTAAAACAGTGATTCCGTATTTCGTCTGTGACATATCTGTCATTATTCGGATATATTTTTCTGATATAGTATAAAGACTAATGTCTTTCTTGCTAAACACTTTTATATGTGACAGAATTCAAGAATGTTATGGAACAGATCATATAAAGCCACATAGTGAGGAATGTAGCCTTTGTCTAATTTAAGTTTCTATTATCATTGAAGGGATAGCACATTAAAAGCCCTTTTTAATAAGAGGAGAGTCTGCTACAGTAATGATGTCGTGTTTTGGCTACAAGTCCATAGTAAAAGCACACTTTTATGCTATTGAGTTAATGGACACTATTTCTGGTCAGGGAAAAAACCCCACATCTTATCGTAAGTGAGGTTAGGTAGATAATTTTTTCTGGTTTTTATTGAGTTTTTTTGGTTTGGTTGTTGTTGTTTTCAGAAGACAATTAATAACTAAAAATTAATTATAAATAACATTTGGTATTCAATCCTTTCCTGTGTATTAAATTTAGCGATGGCTTTCATTCAGTACAGGAATTAGCATGATAATTACCTTTAATATATAAATTACTTAATAGTCTTAACTCAGGCAATAATTGCTCCTGCGTCTTCTTTAAGTGCCAACCATCACCCCGTCTCTACTGAATGCTGTGAAAATAATGATTTACCTCAGGTGTTTGGATCAGATCAAGGCACTGATACCTTTTCTGTAACTTTTTCTCTTTCAAAAATGCAATTAGAGAACATCGTATGCAAGAAATCTCAGAGCAGGATATGTACAGGACAGGAGCTAAGTTTGTCCACAGTGTACCCATTTCCTGCCCTATGATACTGTTAGAATGGGATTCAGAATGTTATTTCACCCCTCTTTCCTCTAAGTGAAACCATTTTCAATGATAAAAAAATTTCTCATGTCCTTTTGTGCAGGAAGGCGGAGACCATGACCCAATTGTCCATGGCCCCAAAATTCAGCTCTCAGGGATGGAAAATAAATTTTGCCTGTTAGCTTGAACCTTTTGTAGTGATTTTCATGGGTGCAAACAAAGTCTCACTTGTTACCGTCTAATATATCTTTGCAAGTGTTTTACCTTGTGACATTGCAATAACCAACACAACAGTGAATCAAACACAAACTGTTACATTTCAACTCTCACCCCAAAAAACTCAGGTACGCATCTACCAAAATCCTATTTAAATATTTGCATAATGCATCAACATATCCTCCTTTTGAGGGGCTTTTTTTTCTATAGATCTCCAGAAAATATTAATCACCAATTTTAAGCTGCAGGAGGTGAAAAGAACTTGAGAGTTATTTTTGCTAAGGTAGCAGAAAATAAAGACTATCAAAAGATGTCTGCTAATGGACTTCTGTAAATGGTGTGATTCAGGTAAAAAAAAAAAACAACAACAAAAAAACCAGAAATAGAAAATAACAGGGATTGAAATAAAAGAAATGGAATGGAATGTCAGCAATTTAATGTGCACACAACTTCCAAACACAACAAAAAAGGCTTTGCTTCAGGCAATTTCTTCAAATAGAATAAAACAACCTTCTATCATTTTTATTTGTAGAGGTTCTTTGAGTTACTAAGTAACCTCTACACAAAAACATTTCTCCTTGAAAAGGAAACTAGGGGGCGAAAATGGGAGCCATGTCTTGCAGCTCCTGAAACAGATAACTAATCTATAATGTCAGGTTTGAAAGCAGGAAAGATCATTCTTTAAATAACCTGGTTTTGCACATTCCCCTCTGTCTTTTCTTCCATCACGGGTTTCAGATGCTGAAGAGCTCTCTAAGAAAGTCTAATGCAATGGTTCCCAGCAGGTATCTTCTTAAAAGCATCTTACCCACACAGATTTTTCCCCTACATCCATGAACAATAGTGAAATCTCACAGCTCTGACTGTGACAGTCAGTCCATCTGGACAGCAGGACACAGTATCACACCATTCTTGGCTGCTGAGTGTGAGGTGACTGCAGCTAAGAATAGGCAAAATTTTGATTTATCTTACTTTACTTTTACCAATATTCTGATCATTTCAGGAGCCCCATTATTTGTCTTTTTCTTATGGAACCTTTATACCCTCTTAAACTACCCTGATAGGGTGTAAATGAAGAAAATCTAGGGTGAGAAGGGAAATTATTCTTTTACTTTGGATCATTGTTTATATTTAATTCATTTTAAGTTTTATATTTTGCTATTTTTAATTTTCCTTTTTATTGCATTTCAGTGATGGACACCAAATAAAATGTTAAACTCCCATCACTACTGCTGAGTGATAGTGTCTTTTCTACCATTTTGCCTAAAAGCTGCCAAAGAGAAAGAGTAGTTATCAACACCCTTCACAGCCTGCTGCCCATGTGATGAACAAAATATCCCTTTTGGGGAATAAAGCTAAATAATCATTAAAATATAATAGTACTAACTCTGGTGAAAAACTAAATATTATACTTCAACCAGGAATAAAAAAAAATCCAAATATAATGTGAGTGACTCTTAAAGGATATCTTTAATTTAATATTGATGATAGTCGTTTCAATTCCTTAAAGACTGCCTTGTAAATTTGAGAGCTGTAAGAGATGAATCTTTCCCTCCCACTTCATTCATCTGTCCTTTCACATCATCAGCCTGAGCAAAACACTTCCTTGCTTGCCTGCTCTAATCAATCCTGAGAGCCTGTGAACTCCCATTAACTTACTTAACTACTTCATAGGGGGTACTGTAAGAATTAATTAAACAGTTCCTGTTTGGACACTGTTTTGAATATGTATGGTGCTGTGGAAATGTTATGCTATTATTTAAGCAAATTCATAATTTAAGCAACAAATATTGAATAGATAATTTCAGATTTTGGCAACCTCCAGCTCAGCTGCAGATCAGCTCTTTCCAGGCTTCAGGAATCAGTTCCTGGGTATGTGGATGTAAGTCCATGCAGTGGTTGATTTCAGTATAGTTAGGTCAGAATCCACCAACTGAGTGTCTGAGCCTGAAGAAGAGTGCCTGGTTTAAGTTCTCTTTTATTCCTGCTGCAGGTGGCAAGTATCAAAAGAAATAGCTTTATCTCTTCTTTCTTGGTCCCCATTTTTCCCCCAGAAGGCGTAAAGGATGGGAAAAATCTCCTTGTGGGAGCAGAAATGGAGAAAGCTGTGCAGAGAGGAGAATAAGCACTCCACAGCCTGAAGAAGAGAAGATGGGGTCCCAGAAACATGTACTATTTGCAGTACAGAAAGCAGCTGACAAATTTGTGCTAAAGTTGTACCTTATCCTCAGCCCATTCATGAGGATGCCAGAGCACCCTCTGTGTTCTCTGCCCAAACTGCACCAGAATGCCTGCCAACACCACTACAAAATTCTCAACAAAAGAAACTTTAAGTTCATTACTCTGAGGCCCTATATGTGTTCACACAGTCCTTTCTAAAGGTCTGTAAGGTGTTAGAGGAAAGGTACACTACTTGGTTTAGAACACTTTCTTTACTTTGAGATGAGCAACTGCAAAGCTCTGGGGTAAAAAACACATCTTTTCAAGATTTCTGTTCCATACACTGATTTGAAAAACACTTTTGAGAAGCATCCCAGTCTCCTTTCTTTCTCCTTTTAGTACAGGATAGACTGGAAAATGAAGATTTGAGTACAGTTAAAGTAAAAACAGACAATACATTTCTCCAAAATGTTGCCAACAGAATTGTGTCTGGCTGAGTAAACTGTTCACACTAAGCAATTTGATCTGCAGTTCTTATTTCCCCCATTTTCGGGAACACTGCAGTGGGAAAGTGATGTATTCAGTCTCCAAAACTATCTAAAGTGACAGAAACTCTTCAGTGTCCAGGATACTCATGACTATCATCTTTCTCTGTTCATATAGCTGCCTTCTCCAGGAGATCCAGCAATCATGCTATTGAAATGAAGCTACTGCCATAATAGCCCAGTTGAACCACTGGAGAAAGACATTGAGGGTCATATACCAACCTCCTCCTTCCTAAGCCCACGTACTTGCAGCTGGAGGGCAGGTCTGAGGCATTGTATTACCAAAGGATTCAAGACTTACTGAAGAGTAGGGAGTGCGAATGTGCAAGATTATAGTAAAATGGTCAAGGCATTCAACTGAAAAAAACCCCCAAAAGCCCCAGAAACATCTGGGAACATTAGGAAATATTATAGAGCAATATGGCAGTGTTAAATTAATCCAAACACATAACGGATTGGGTAGCAGGATAAGGTAAGCTGAGTTGCTTTCCTGTGTGAGCAGGAGAGAAGCAATACAGACAGTGCCATGTAGTTGTGGTGCCTCCACTGTTTGGACTAAGGACCTGTAGGATCATAGCATCATTTCTCACCAGCTCCCATGGTCCTTTTTTTTTCCGTGCATACCTCACTGTTGGGGAATGAAGAGAAGGGTATCACTTCATTCCTGTCTTGGGTCAGGGCCAAGTCATGATCTTGGACATGAAAATGGAAGAATGCAGCACAAACATGCCTCAGACACCAAGGAGGACATCTGAGAACAGTGTTTACAAGAAAACCATACATAAAATAGTAATTTCTAAGCTTTTTTTAAAAAAGTCTTCAAACTTCAGAGGTTTTTTAGCACAATATATTTTTCTGTTGACGGTCTTCAACAAAAATTTAGCTATTTTTTCCTCTAACCTTTGCCAAGACTGAGACAAGTCATGGAGAAATTAGCTTTAAGAACTTCAGCGGAGAAAGCACTAGGGCTAGTCCCACTAGACCCAGTCACAAATACACTTGGGGAAAGTCCTCTGAGGACAGTGCTCCCTGTCAGAGGCATGGAGCTCTGAACTGGCTAAGGGCAACTGAAGAATCTCTGCCTACCCCATCTCAGCTAAAAGAGCAATGAGTAATTCCAGGTGATCCCATATTTCAAACTTTTTCCCTTTTATTTTTTTTTAATTTTGTTTCTTTAAGTTTAAAGAACAAAAAGAAAAACTCAAAAATCAAAGGACACAGAACAGGATTCCTACAAATCTTGTCAAACTGGATTTAATGTAAAATGATCATGGCAAATAACTTCACCTGGGTAATATTTGTCCTTTTTCTTCCCTTTGAAAGTTTGTCTAAAACAATTTGTAAACTGTGTGAAGCAAACCGCATGGGAACATGGCAGACAATCAGTTATCCATGGATGGACAAATGCTCTTGGTTTATTATATCTATTGAACAAAGTATTGTGTAAAGCCTCTTGATACCAGAAATAATTTTTTAAGTTTTAACTGGAGGGCTACTGCTCTTAATTGTTACATACAAGCAATTGAAACTACTACCTTGTTTAGGTGCTTACAGAGGATGACGTAAGTTAAAAGGCTTATCTCCTATCTAGCCAAAAAGAGAGAAATAGATTCCATGTTGAAGCTGGTACAGAGCAGCCTGTTTAAAAGGGTACTCTGGATTTCTCTTGGGAAAAACTTCATTTTCTCTGCTGACTGTATAGGGAGACTACAGAGACCAATCTCCCAGCTCAGCATAAAAACCATGCACTTAAAGCTGAGCACACACCTTACTGTATATCCCTTCATAAAAGTATTAAAAGTGAGCTTCCAAGCTTGTGTGTATATGTATACACACATACTCACACAGACGTGAAAACAGCAAAAAAATATACTTTTTGTACACATATAGAGGTTCTCAGATAAACATGTGTTTTGAAGTAATCACAAAAAATACTAATACTATCATCAATTTGAGATTTTTTGATCATCACTTCTTTATTTTTTTACATAGCAGGCTCAAAATTTCACAGCTGAATTTTTAATTTGCCTGTAAATAATCAAGTAGCATTGTAGGGATTCTAAAGTAAATGTACAAAAAGGTTATATAAACCATATAAATCTGAACAGACATTTCATATTTGAGGTTGCTTTTATTGAATAACTCTTTGCAATTGTTAGAAAAGTATAAGTTTCCAGGTCAGTAAAATCACATGTTTTATCAAACAAAGAGGGGAGCCCTCTGGGTATGCTGAGTAAGAACTCAATAGAATCTAGTCTTAAAACTTTATGCTTTAATTAAAATGTATACTGATCCGTAGTCATTTCCCTGAGCACAGCAATATGGTAATAAGCCTTTAAAAAATTCAGATCTCTGCAGTTTCATAGTACATTTTTCAATCTGATCAAACATTTTTTTTTCTCTCGCTAATCAGTACTTTTTGTGGTTTATGCATACAGCATTATATTTGATTCCATTCCCCTGTGGGTTGTTACATATCTTAAATATGTTGAGTAAAGATTCCTTAGAAAAACCAAAAAAAAGATACAAAGTAAAACTTCTCTGCAAAGACTCAGATACCTAAAAAGACCCTCTCCTTCCATAAGAAGATTTTGTTTCTATTTTGCTCAGTGTGCTGATTTTGGCTGAGAGGGTGTTAATTTTCTTTACAGTAGCTTATATGGGGCTATAGTTTGGATTTGTGCTGAACAATTTTGGTAATTCAGAGATTATTTCATTACTGCTGAGTAGGGCTCACAGAGACAAAACCTTTTATTCTCCTCACCCCACCACACCAGTGAGTGGACTGGGGATGCACAGGGAGTTGGGAGAGGACACAGCTGGGACATCTGAGCCTGCCTGACTCCATATCTGTAACATATTGTACTGTTCTCAGCATATAAAGCTGGCTGGAGAAGGATGAAGGGAACATGTTTGGAGTAATGGCATTTGTCCTCCCATTATGTCTGATGCAGCCCTGCTTTCCTGGGGATGGCTGAACACAGAATCACAAATTATTTAGGTTGGAAAAGACCTCTATCGAGTCCCACCTTTGACCAAACACCACCTTGTCAACTAAACTGTGGCAGTAAGTGCCACATCCAGTCCTTTCTTGAACACTTCCAGGGGACAGTGACCCCACCACCTGCCTGGAAAGTCCATTCCAATGCCTAACAATGCCTTCTGTGAAGAAACTCTTGCTAATGTCCAACTTGAACCTCCCCTGGTGCAGCTTGAGTCTACGTCCTCTTGTCCTCTCAAGACCTGCCTGACTAAGGGACATAGGGAATGAATTCCTTGTTTTACTTTGCTTGTGTACAGGGCTTTTGCTTTACCTATTACACTGTTTTTATTTCAACCCATGAGTTTTCTCAGTCCTGCTGCTCTGATTCTCTCCCCCATCCCAGCAAGGGGAAGTGAGCGAGCGGCTGCGCGGAACTGAGCTGCTGGCTGGAGTTAAACCGCAACACTTGCTAAGCTGATGTACTCACAGCAAAACATAAGCTGATGGTTCGATTGCTCCCAGCTCCAGGTGATGCTGCTCTGCTGCAAAAGCAGCAATTAATTGCTGGATGAAACAAAAGAAACCAGCCATAGTAGAAAGTGAAGTGGGCAGACATAGGTCTACCTGGGAGGCACCCACAGAGAAACTGAATTTATTCACTTCTAATATCAGTAAAACATTGTCATATTTCATATAACCTGTAGCTGATTTCTTCCCTTTTTAAGGTTCCAGCTGCACTGCTGTAATGAAGTGGCATGGAATCTGTTGGGGAGAAAAGGAAACTTCTAGGGCTCATCAAGTTAAACAAGTCGTTTATAACTGAAGATTTACATAATGATTCAAAAAGATGTGTAAATCACATTATGCAGGGGACTTGAATTTTGATATATTTTATTTTTGTGAATCTGAACTTAAACCTCCTTATTTCACCAGAATTTTATGCGTGTGTGTGTTGTATGCAGTTACAGCGTGGAACTCCTGTACACAAAATGCTTAACCAACTTGCTTTCCCACTAGCTAATAGGCTAGAAAGAGAAAGAACATTCCTGCAGCAGCCTGGAATAAGGAAGACCTTAGTTCCAGAACCACCTAGTAATCATGTTCTTTATCTTTACCCCATGGAATCACTATGATAGAATAGATTTACTTCATAATGAGGTAACCCTGCAAATACCATGTGTCTGGTCAGCAATAAAATAGCATCTGAACTTGTCATCACTTAACCCCTCGAAGCTAATTTCAATCACTTATCATTTAATCCCAAGTTTTTTAATTGAAGCTGTACTTTTACTTTCCTTGTTTTTAAGTTGTTTAAATACACCTACTCAATTTTCTCTGCATAGAATAACGCTTTTAAGGGACCACCTGGTGAAGGGCAGAACAGGGTGCCCTAGGCTGTCAGGGTTCTAGGACACTATTACTTGCTTGGAAGTTGAGAAACTGCATGTGTCTTTGTGAAAGATCTTACTAGGTTTCCTTGTTAAGAGATTTTTTTTTTAGAAGAGAGACTGTACAATGTCAAATGTCATGATGTGCTACTTGACTGCAGCTGAATGGGTGAATTGGCCATGGCACTGTACAGTGAATTCACAAGAAGCAACTGCAGGACTGTGAAAACAGAAAATGACAATTACACATGAGTATTGAGATTAAATATGTCCTGGGAATTTGTACAGAAAAATACTTCTTTCATTTTTGTTACTTCAGAGCAGCTTCAACCCAGATTTCAGATGGAATGGAGATACTCTGGCATAAAACGTTAGTTTATCCCTTTCATCTTGCCTGTAATGTATGTGAGGGATTTGAGACTTTTATCCCTTCCTGGCTCAAGGAGGAGAACTTCACTGTACCTATTCTGTTCAATGTCCTTCGCTAGAACATGTATTTGAAACAAATTCCACTGATCACCCACACCTCATTTCAGTGCCATTTGTGTTTCATATCATACAACTCTTTGGCTTTGACAATGACTTCACAAACCATGTGCTCCTCCAGGAGTCCTGCCTTTACATTTCTGATACCAAAATAAAATTTATTTTGTGTTACTTACATATTTTACATTTATTTTATTTACCAACTCTTCTGTTTAGTAGAGCCTCAAACAAGCGGCAGACCATCCCCCAGAAGCTGTGGCTTTGCAGAGCAGCTCTACAGTGACACCTGTTCTGTAGACACTGGTACAGAGGAATACACTGATGCAGTTGTGGTAGAATTAGCTTAAAGCTTCACCAGGGCAGATTTGGAAAAGACCAGACAAACATGGGAAGGTGGGGAAAAGAATGAAACTGGTGGCTACATCAAAAGAGTTCTCCGCTCCTTCAGGCAAGTGCAGCACCACCAGAGACTGGATTCAGCAAATATAATTAGTGGATAATTATTCTGTGTGGCAGGGACTGTCTTTATTTATGTGCATTTTATGATGTCAAGTACATTTAGAGCCCAATAAACAATATTAATTATTATGTATTTATTTATGGGACCAGTGGGGATAATAATCTGTTAGAAACTTGCACTGCTGGAAAGAGCATTTAACTTTTCTAGACATGCCCCACGATTCTTGTGTTTTAACCTATCAAATTAATTAAAATATTGCAAATGTTTCTCCTCAAGTGGTCTCTAATTTGCACATGTATGGAATCCTAAAAGTTAGAAATGGAACAGGCACATTATTCAGTTTCATTATCTGCCTATACCATATTTTCTTTAGAAAGAAATTATCATATTTAAACTCAAATATGCCCATTTGCAAGGGCAAATGTAAAACATAGCCAAGATACATATCTATTTGCATAAAAGACAACATATAATCAGCTGTGAAAAAATTTAAGAGATTTAAGGAAGACTGAAAACTTTGTTTTACATCTGGAGGGACAGCTCGTAAACCTCTACGAAAACCCTCAGTGTGAGGTAGATTTTAATACAATATTAAAATAACTTTGTCTTGTCATTTTCATACACATTTACCCTGTCAGACCTATGCAGAGATGCTTCAAATTGCTAAACTACTTTGAGTTACAACATCCTGTACACTACACAAAATCTTCATTTTCCACCTTGAATGTATTCAGGGGCTTTGACAGAGGGAACTTTTGGACACTTACTACAACTGAGTTTAGAAGTTCTTCTACAGGAAGATAAAGCACAAGTTGGTTTTATGTCATTAATAAAAGCCAAAAAAGTGGCAGTATGAAACTCAAAGTCTATTAAACTTTAAGAGCAAATAAACTATATTTATTAGGTAATTTGGTGTATGTAGGAGCAGGGGGATTCGGACCTGATGTCTCAGGCTTTTTCCAAGATTTGTTACCTTTTCACAAAGTGACATGCATGTGTGCTGCTGGAAATAACTGGTTAGGCAACAATCTCATCCTCAATTAATTAATTTTTCTTCCTAGAGAGTTTGGAGTGGGGGCTGGAGGGCTGCATATATTGATGCTTTAAAAAAAGCACCCTTTCTCTTACTCTCAAGTTGACTAAAGATGTAAAGATGAGCTTTTGCTGCTCCTCTTATTTTTACCTTGACCCTTCAGTGATGTTTGTGTCTTGACTGATACCTCATGAGTTTTTCTAGCCTCATTTCAGTTCCCATGAGCGCATGTCAGAGGGCAGTCTTTTTTCACCTCTTGATGATTTCTGCCTCAAGAAACCTCAGTTACAATTGCCTTGCACGTGTGGGCCCACCATATTTCAACACTGAATAAATGAAAAAGAGTTTCAGAAGGGGTGAATGATTTTACTCTAACTTGCTGTCTTTAAATAGAAAGAACCCTAAAAGGTGCTGAAACAGTTACACGTTTGTAATTTGCACCCTCATCCAGAATTAGTGACTGGCATATGACTGACAAAACTTTGGGTTCCAGCCTATACACATATATCCCACCCAGACCAGCACTGTTTCCTTGCACCCAAAAACTCAGTGAAAAATAAGGATTCCCCCCGACAATAATGAGGCACCACAAAGCTGACCAGAGCCCACCAAAGCACACGAAAGTGGGTAACTTTCAAAAACAAGGCTATTATTAGAAAATAAATGAGATTTCTTTTTAAAATGTTCTGTATGAGCTAGGATGGAGTCTGTGAAGGACTGGAGTCAGTGCTGCCGGGTTTGGTTTCAGCCTCCCTCCTGAGTGTGTCTGGCAGCTTTACCTCCTCACCTCCCGCCTGTCCTCTCTCACGCTCTGAGCCACTCGAGATAGGCGCAGTGGCCGCTGCAAGGGTGAGCTCGACCCCGTGCGCGGCGGTCAGGACAAAGTCACGGCCAGCAGTGGCCTCGGCTGCCCACCTGCAGGTTTGGCCCCAGAGCACTTGGAGGAAGCGCTGTGGGTTTCCCTTTTGTCCCCTGCCCCATCTCGCTGCGGCTGATTGCGGCTCACCCCGGTCACGGTGATTTCCACGGCCCAGAGATGAGGAGATTGCAGTTCAGCTATTCAGATGCTGCTGGTGTTAATGAGAACACAATGTGGGTAATCAAACTAAAACACAATGCAAATGTGTTGGTCCAGGTTATAACATCAATATTTGTTTTCCCTGCTAATACAAGCCTCTTCCTTCCAATGTTCCCTTCCTTCAAATGAAACAGCTTGTTCTATTTGAAATATTTGCATATTTCAGAGGGACAAAAGGAAACGTTTGTAAGAAACAGCCACTATTTTTTAAAATTCCATGTAAGTACATATGAAATATCAGCCAATTGCTTTAAAAGCACGAGGACAAAAGTTCTAACCTTTTTGATTTTCTGTTTGTTTGTTTTTCCCCAAAACAATGTGACAAATTCAACACATATTCACCATTCAGTACAGACCACGTATGAGCTGCAGTGATGCCTTTAGAAGACATTGTTGCTACATTTTTGCAATTAAAATTTGTCTTTTATGTCAATCCTGTTGCTGATGTTTGCTGCATAATAAATCTTATCTGTGGTCCTTTCACCACAGATTCTAAAATTCTAACATTTGCAATGTCCCCCCTACCGATGAAAAGCTGGAAAAATACTGGACTCAATTTACTGGACTTTTACATCTGTGGAGCAGCATGGATAAGACATTTAATTACACAATGAAAATATATACTAGCAGTCAAAACACTGATAATGTACAAGAGCCCAGATGAAACCAGCTTTGGGAAAGATATTAAAAAATTCTGCCTTTCTGACTGTCATTTATAAATTTGCATGTCATACACAAAAGAAAAATGTCAAAAGGCCCATGTACTGTTTCTGTTTCTAAGTTTTCTTTATTTATAATTTTTCATTCTTTGCCTAGAATAATACATATCATACTCATTTTTAGAAGATGACCAATTAAAATAGTCAGAAATCACCTGGAACAAAATTTCAAACTTTTTAAAATGCAAATTCATAAATTCACTTCCATTGCTAATAATGGTCAAGCTTGAGGCCCGTCAAGAAACACTGCAATACAGAGCTGTGTAGTGACTTGAACATGGGCAAGGAATCTCAGCTCAAAAGCCATGTTTCCTCCCTGGTGCAAGTGTAGCAAAGAGCCTGACACTTCCCTTATCAGACTCTCACGAGACAGAAAATTTCCAGCCTTTCTTCTCGGAGGTAGTAACCAAAAAATTGGTTGTTATTTCCTATAGTAGGAAATATATCCACGTACTATATTTCTAGTAGCGTGAGGCAGAAGGATTCTTTTGTAAGTGATTGAATACAATCCACCGTGGGTTTTGTGCTTTCTGAACAGGACCATGTACCCACAAGTCGCAGGCCTTCAGTCACAGCTGCTTTCTCTGTATCCGTGCTCTGTCGGATCGTCCATTGTGTTCCAGAAGCTTGATTTCTTCCCAGTGTTTCTTGGGTTGCTTGAAAACATGTGCACATATTTGCGTGAGACTGAGAGACATGGGCACAGAAGTAAAGTGTCATCCACGTGCCCTAGACCTGGCAATATGACACTGCACCAGGACACCTTTCTGCCCTGGAGCAGCTGGAGGCTGAGACATGCTGAGGCATCCCAGATCACACTATATGTCTGTCTTTAGGCAAGCAGAGCCCATCCATTTCAGCAGGTTCTTACCCTGAGATTAAGTTCAAGACTAACACAGCCAAATACAATGTCGACATATTGATAATCTCCCATTATAGTCTATGGATGTTCAGGACTTGGTCCAGGCTCATACAAGCTGATGTCTCATATTTCACCCAAGATGTGCTGGAGTATCCTGTCTGTCCTCTAGCTCCTACTCCAGAAGAAAACAGATCTCCAGGAGGCCCTGCATCCCCTAACCCTACAGATACTCTCATCTGGACCAGGTATTCCTCAAATTGTTTTTGTTATCCTGCTTTCTGATGCTGAACTATAACAGGGAGCTTTTTCTCATATTTCTCAATTATTTATTTAACATCTGTATCAATATTATTATTTATTACATAAATGGTTTTGGATCTATAGTTTCTTATTTATCATATATTCTTACTGGAAGAGGCTGCTATATCTTCATACCTTAGTCTTTATTTGCCTCTAAAATATTAGACAATATACAATGATGAAATATTGAATCCTGTTAATGCTGTAGTGGAGAGGAAATGAATTAGATTGGAACCCTGAAGGTTTATTAGTTCTATGGTCTGTATTTTTTTAACACTATGCAAATGCTAAGTGTAATTGCTTTTTACCATTGATTTGCTTGATTTATAGAGTTTAGGGCCTAAAGTTCGACACTGATTATCAAGAATGACCTTTTTCATTATACAGGCTACTAAATATAATCCAGTAATTCTTTATGAGCCCAGTATGTTCGTAGTGAGGTAATTATTATTGAAAAAAATCAGATGCAATGTGGTGACCACATCTAATTTCTCAAAGCCATAAAAACCCTTATAAGTCTTTGTTTTCCTGAGGATACCCTTCAGCAAGAACTTACTTTTGTGCTTTAGCATTTTAATATCTAATTATAATTTTAATTAAACAATGAAGATACTGCAATAATAGTTTCCTCATTAAAATATGAATCAACAGGAAAATTAAGGTATTATGGCAACCTAAAGTGGACTGTGTTGAAACTGGGTTGATTTTTATTTAAGAGTTAAGTCTTAATTATTGTCCCTTGTCTAAAATGTGTATTATAAAATGTCCAAGGTAGACAAAGGATCATTGCATACAATCATTTGCATGGTGTGAAAACACTAGGCAAAATGATGCTCTCAGCTCCCACTGGGTCTTTTGGTTGTGTACAAACTTAACCAAATATGAGTCAAATGTGGTCTTTTAGTTTCTGGTTTGGGGTTGTTTGTTTGTTTTTTCTTGCACTTTTGGGGTTATTTGAAAAGCTTGCCTTGCTGAGGCTTTGAACCACTGCTGAATTTGTGGCAGCTCCTCCTGAAGTGGCAGCCACACCTAAAGTGATTCCCTTCCTACGAAGAACAGCTTCCACGGTCGCAGAGATACCCATGGGGAAATGAGGAGTTAAAGAGTGAAAAACTGTGCTGGAAATACATGCTCAATGTTCTGGAAATTATGGTGACATTTGATTTGAATTAACTTTTCTAAAGGAATTCAAAGCATTGGTGTAGAACCCAAGGAGGCTGAGGTAAACTGTGTCAAGCATCTTCAGAAAAGGTATGCATGCCATAATCCAGGAAGAAAACTATACAAGAGCCAGGGTTGGTGTAAAAGCATGAGACTTTCCTCATAAATACAGGGCTGAGGGCTGAGGCAGTTGTCTCCTAAGAATCAGTCCGTCTCAGGGAGCTCCCTGAAGCATCACATCCACATCCTGCCTGCCCCACCAAGCTGCATTTCCTTATGGCTCCGTGCTGGCAAGCAAGTGTGGGGCACAGCACCAGCTCCGTGACCACCCTGGATCACCTGGATTGCTGCTGACAGCTCTGGGAGTGGCTGCTGTCACTCACAGAGGGGCACAGAAGCTACAGCAAGCCAGTCTGAAGCAAGAAGTCAGGAATTTGGGCTGATTCGCTCCATATTATAATTGTGACAGGAGGCTTTGAGATAGACAGGGTCCTAAGAAATATTTGCATTATATTTTTCTTTTCTTCTTAGCATGGCAAAGCTTGGCTTTTGCAGCATCAGAAAACACTGCTAATCTCAGTTATTTACACCATGTATTTAATGAAAAAAAAAAAAAAGAGGAGTGTGAGGGGAAGCACTTCTAATTTATTTGTATGGACTAATTCTAACTTTGCTAGCAAGCGGAGTTGTCATTGAGTGAACGTGTGCTGCCACCCATAGGCAGCCCCAAAAAAGTCTCCTTGCCCTTGCAATTTATAATAAACAGCACCACTTGACTCAATGAAACCTGGTCCCCTGTCCTCTCCCATCTATCCTCAGAGCTACCTACAGAATGTGTCATTAAATTAGGTATAAACAAGGTGAGAACAAGCTAATTTCAGTAGTTTAGTTCGAGGTAGCTCGAAGAAAATGTCTCATTGCTTGTGAGTATGGAATTATAATTACCGCTGCTTTTCCTTCTTCTGTCTATAAAGGGAAGTGAGCAAAGGGTGATATCCCCCCCACCCATTATCTGGTGTGTTGCTAGCAATAGTTCTCAGTTACATATAATTTTAATTTTTTTTAATAGTTAAACTCAAATATGCTTCCTTAGCAAGAGGAAGTGAAGGCTCTGGAGACACCATAGCCTTTCAATGCTTAAAGGGGCCTGATGAGACCTGCAGCACCAGGACAAGGGGCAAGAGTTTTAAAATAGTAGAAGGTAGATTTAGAATGGATATAAAGATGAACTTCTTCACACTGAGGGTGTTGAGGGACTGGAAAATATTGCCCAGAGAAGCTGTGACTGCTCCACTTCTGGAAGTGTTTCAGGCCAGGTTGGGTGGGGCTCTGAGCAACCTGATCTAGTGGAACATGTCCCTGCAATGCCAGGGAGGTTGGAGCTGGATGTTCTTTACAGATCTTTTCCAACTGAAACCACTCTATGATTCTAGGATTTATATGTGAAATAAAGATTAATTAGTGTATTTTGGTAATTTAAAATTTCTGCTCTTCAGGCACTTATATAATACAACTAATAATAATTTGGCATAAATGAAGTTAGCTGTAGTAGAGCGCCAGCTGATGAGTTGGTCTAAAAGAGGGAGAACAATTTCATAGCACTGCGCATTCTGACTTACTGACTTATTGCAGCCTTACTGGCTGCACACTGGAAGCAGTAAAAAGTAACAGGTTTTGTTTTTTTGGGGAAAAAATCAAATTAAGATCAGCAAAATCATTTCCAAGCAAGACGTGAATTCAATAGTATAAATACTGAAAACTTTGCATGATCATCCAGGAAAAGAGACAGCTTTGTTAATATCATTGCTACTAGCACTAGTACATTGCTACATTTCAACATATGGCTTCAGCAAAACAGAAAAAACTATTGATAACTTGACAAAAGTGTTGTGTCTCGGCCTCTTCACAGCAGGGGGAATGAAAAAATCAAGACTGTTATAATCAGTATCAAGTGCTCCTACTGTAGTTTTCTTTTTGCCTGATTTTTTAAAAAGGTGAAGAGGGAAATCACATTTAATATTTCTTTTAATTCATACACTCAAATGGTGGCCAGTTTTCAGTTTTTAATCTTCACTTTAACAAAGAGCAGTTGGGCAGCTATTGACAGTGAAACACAGCAGTCGACTACCTTGTAAATTAGAAGCTGCGGTAGTAAAAATGGATTTGTATATCACCGGGAGTAGAGAGAGTGTCTGCCTTGTAAATTTAATTAAACAGCAGGTGCAAAATCAGGTCATATGGCTTTGATGTGCCCCATGTGAGGATGACAACTAGACAATGATTCTAATATGAAGAAATTTGCATACATTTGCATTGGATTGCATAGAACATTGTAGCTCACACCTACTTTCTGTGTTTCATTTTGGGGAAGTTGGAGATTTGAATGAACAGTTCCTATTTAGTTCCTACAACTAAACACAAGAAATGCTTTTGTTCTGTCATGGTAGGGAACATATGGGTTATGATGCTATTATGTACCATTTTATAGAGTATGCTTACATGATAATCAAACATTTGAAAATGCAGCTGAGATAGTTGTAATGACAGGAGAAGCAAAGCTGGAAGTAGGGGGGAACACAGAAGAAGAATGGAAACCACCTCTGTGTTTTAATCTTTCCTTGATGATCATTTGTTTACCGAAGCATTAATGCAAATCTACATTCTGGTCTTTGTCCAAGGGGTGTCGCAAACAATTCTCTTTGCTTTTGTAGCTAATATTGTAAACAATGAAATTATGTAGGCTGGAAGTGTTTTCAAATCTGGCAATTAGCACCTCATAATGATTATTAGTCATATAAAAAAATACATTTTCTCACACTACAGGGCTAAGTTAAAGGTAGAAATGCATAGATGATAGTTATGCTTCTTATGCTATCATTTTAATGGGAAAACCAACTGTACAGATCCCCAGACCATTTCTTTGCAGTTAAAAATGTTAATGAACAGTTGGTTTCAGTTTTGACAGTTTGTCTGAGATTCTGAATCCCAATGCTGTTTTTGCTGACTTCGCTAGAAGAACAAGTTTTAGAGGCTATTAAAACACAACTGGGAGGGTAAAATGAATCACTATGAGACAAGAGGATGCAGCTGAAAAAAAAGGCTGAACTTTGCTCATTAGGTAGTTCCTAAACCTGGATCAGCAAAGAGCAAAACCTGCCAAAAAAAGGCTGTTCATCAGGGAAACTATAGGCATGAGTCTGTCTGCCCTTCCCTGCTCTCATCTGCAAAGCAACAAAATCCCCCAAACTTGGAAGTTTGCAGTGGCTCAGTCTTGGGTGTGGCTGTCCCGGCACACTGCCAGAACCAGCAGCTGTTATGCTATGGTTGCCGTGTCCCGACTATTGTCACTGAACTGAACGCAGCAATCCTCCCAGCAAGTTCAGTTCACCTGAGCTAGGCACAGAGATCAGACCTAAGAGGCAGCAGAGAGTCCCTGTGGCAAAGGTCTAAATACCACATCTGTAGGAAAGCTCCCCTGAAAGATGGTGCCTGGTGGCAGCAGCCTGGGGTGTGTGGTTACTCAGGTGACCTAATTCAAGGTGTCTATGCTGCCCTTTAGTTTATGAGACAGCCTTCAAAGGAGCATCAAGATGTGCCAGGAGGCCCCACTTTTAAATGCTCCTGATGTTGATTTTCACATATATTTCCCAGGGTAGACCTAAGCTTCCAGGGATGTAAATGCTCTTTGCACTAGGGTTACACAGTGGCTGGACAAAAGCCAAAAATAGCTTGACAAAACTCCTGGTAGCAGGGCTACAAAGACATTGGCCCTGTGAGGAATCACACGGTGCAGAACTGCTTCAGTGGGACATGTGAGGCTCTTTCTCACTTTGACCATTTCACTTTGCTGGAGCTCTTTACTGCTTCTGTGAGAACACCAACCTCCACGATTCAGCACAGCTGGGAGTTGGTGGGAAACAGCTGGAAAAGGAGAAAGGAAGAGAAGGAAGTGGTGTGAGAATTCAGGGAAAGGAGGGAAGAAATCTGAACAGGAATCTCCTAGACAGATCTGCCAACAGAAAGTGCTTCCATTACATCAACAGCTGATCTGCTTCAGGAGTTTTCTTTCTTTACTGCCTACAGCCTCCTCACTGATGTTTCCTATGTCTTCAGTTGTGGTGATTGCTAAATCAACTGTTTCCGTTTACCCTCTTTAGGAATAGAGGCTTTCCAAGGGACTGGCAGAAACACCACAATTTTTGTAACCATTCTCCCCAAATCAGTCATCACTGGTACTTGCTCTGTCTGTGAGACCACTGTGTGTCCTTTTTCAGGTAAGTACCCTGAGTTCCCCCAGTGTGGGCACTGAAGCTTGTAGGGCCCTCAGAATGCCTGCTAAAAAAAGCAGGTTTACCAAGTTTGGTCCTAAGCATTTTGTTTTAAAATCTCCTATTCTTTGCCCTGGAGATCCCAGATGAAGCTTATAGAAACTGTCAATATACCAGTTGCAAACATGTAATCTCCATTTCTAGATAAACACCAAACAATAATCTAAAACTTCTATTTGAAAGAAAAATATATTGGTTACTTCTTTTATTCAATTTCCTTCCTTTCTTCTTTTTTCTTTTTTAAAGAAATGATTTTTAAAAGCTAAGAAAAAAACAAACATGAGACAAATCAAGTAATTCATTTAATTATATTTTAATTTTAAGGGTTTTTTTTTTGTTTTGATTTCTTTGTTGTTGTTTGGGATTTTTTTAATAATATGAAATGGTGCCCAGGAAAGCAAACATCAGAAGTAACAAAATTAATTATGACATCAATAAAAAATTCAGCAGTTCTGAGAAAATATTCAAATTACCTTCCCAAATAAAATGCCAACAATGTATATTAATCACCTGTAAGAACCTTTTAAAAAATATTTAGCATGACAAATGCATTCGAATAGTTTGGGCACCCATGGTAATTACACAGCAAGGTTATTTACCATGGATCACAGGGCAAAAGAAAAAATTAAGAGAACAAAAGCAAAACCACTTAGTAAAGCAACCAAGCACAGTAAGGAAGACACCTACACAAAATAAAGAAGACTAAGTGGAGTCAAGATATTTCATCTTACTAGCCCTTCCTGCAATGTGAAACCAAAGAGTCAGAGCACAGGAAGAGCAGGAGAGAAGGAGATTTGGCCAAGTCCTGCAGGTGTCCCAAGTGTCCTGAGGTGGTGAGGAGAGATGAGAGGTGGAGCTGCCGTGGTGCTGTCCATGGAGCAGGGGCATTTCCCCCACCAGTGGATGCAGCCTGCATGGTCCCTCCCTCCTGCTGGCTCCAGAACACAATTCCTGGCAGTTTCTCTAGGACAGAATGACTTCAGACCGACCACTCCTGCATAGTCTAGAGTGGTTCTGCATCAAACAGTTCTGCTGCTGGGAAGCAGAAATCCACCACCGACTTGCAGTGTCAGCATTCTCACATTCTCCAGAACAAAAGAAGCCAAAAAATACGCAGCAGAAGAAGTGACACTCTGGTTTATTTCACATATGTGTAAAAATCTCTACAAGGTAAGAAAGGGATATCATTTTCCAAGTGACTTCTCCTAATGTAATATCAAAAGTAGCATTCATAACAAGATGAAATATTAGACCTGCCCTTTGCTAAGCTTAAAAATGTAAAATTAAGTTTTTCATATGCAAATTTACTCAATTCATAAACCAGTTACATCACATTTTCAAGGAATACATATATGGATAGTAAAACCACAGTAATTTGACAGTTGTTTTTGAAAACTAAGAACCTGGTTCCCAATACCTTCACCTTCACTACAATTCTCTTTATTGGATTCGCTAACTGAGCAATAACTTATATCAGGAGCCATTGAGATAATTGTCTTACATGAATCTAATTAACTTTGCTAAAACTGGTAAACTTTTAAAAGTCACCACTCCAGAGCTTTGCTTCAGTTTTTCACAGTTTGCTCTGGTTCTTCATAATTGATATGCTTTTCTTCCAAGGTTATTCAGACAGAAATATGTCCCTCTTCACTCCCACGTCAACCAGAGGAAACACCAGATGGGGGCAACTTACTGTTATTAATTTGTGCTGCATTGTAAAAAAATATAGCAAACCAGCCTAAACTATTTCCAGCTCACTCACAGAAAATACAGTTATAGGGGAATTTTCTCTGTTTTACAGAACGGCATACTGAAATCAACTTGGCTCAGAAATCATCAAGCTAGAAGTTACAGTTAAGTCTCTTAATTCCAAGGATAGCTGGGAAAAAAAAGTACTTTCCCATTCCAAAAGAGTTTCCAGAATCTAAACAATTGCATAATCTGATGAAACTGAGCTCTTTCAAAGTTAAAAAACCTCCATTAAACCTGGGAGTATTCCAGCATTTTAGCTACAAGTAAGAAATGGGTTCAGGTCCTTAGGTTGAATGAAAGTGAGTTTTGGGGATTTTTATATTTTTTTATAATTCAAGGTGAATATCTTAATCTTTGGGTTAATCTGGGGTAGAATTCTTTCTAATTTTAAGATCACATTATTTGGAGAAGTTTGAAATTAATGAGTTAACAATTTTCAAATGAAAAAGAATGCAGTCTCAATATTCTCTATTATCAATCTTGTAGGTTCTTTCAAAACTTTATATTTTCTTTCTTGCTTGCTTCCTAACAAACACAACACAGTAGAAGAAAGGCAATTGAACTACTGCATCCTTGTCATAAAACTTAGAAATTTCATTATGGTCTTTTACATGCCTGAGCTGCAATAATACTTTTGGTTTAGCTGCTTATAGCTAGGACACAAATTATTAATACTTTATCATTTTAATGCTGTCATCATGTCTTCTTTTTAGATAAAAAACCTACAAATGTGAGGTGAGCTTCCCTGTAATGTTCAAATATGACAACCAAGCTTAGTGCTTTTCCTATTCATATGGAGCAAACATGTGTAAACACTTTATTAAAATTTAAAAAAAAAAGAAAAAGAAAAAGTGAAAGCTGTTCCCTGCTGATTGATTTTTCAAAAGCTCCCTAGACTGATTCGGCTACAGATGTTTGCAAAATGATTGGATGTAAAGTGGGCTTAATTCATAAAAGCAATAAAATGTTGCTTATTGACTGAACAGATGAACTAGCTGAGGGGACATAATTTGGAGTGTTCTTATTGGAAATGCTTTGAAGAAATGTAAGGATAGTGCAGAAAAAAAGCCTTATTAGATGTGGTAGAATAAATTTACTGCAAAACATTTTACAAGATTTGAGACACCAAGAAAATTAATTCCTGACATTTGGATTGTACAGTTATGCATTCATATAAACTTGTTGTGGCTTCTCAGACTAGCAGTGTTATTCACAGCTAGCAATGAAATGATTTAAGCCTACGTTTAAGACAATGAGATGAACGAAGAGAACGAAGTTCTGGTAACCAAATTCTCTCCTGCCTACTGTTGTCTACTCTGCATTTTCAAGGCTGTAAAACGTCAGGCATATGAAAAAATACTTCCTGATAACTCAGATCATCACTCCCAAAAGAGAGAGTGAAGAAATGATTGCAAGATTGAGTTTTCCTTTCTTGAGAATCCATACATTTGACTCCATGCCTATTAAGGATGTGCAAAGACCAGATTAAAGTCATGCTCCTCTGGGACACAGATGTATTCTGCTGCCATGGCTCTGATCAGCTGGGCTGGATGTCTGAGGCCACACTTTTCTACAACTTAGGGTTAATTTTTAGTATTATTTTAGGTAGTACTAGCAGTTACACGGAAATTTTGATGTTCTTAGGGTCTCTACATTACTAGCACTCCTTTTTTGACATCTTAAACCTTTACCATGGGAATTTTGAACATGTCTTCATCTGAACTTTGAAGGAACACTTACAGCAAGATCCCATCTGAAAATTTTGCTGGTAAGACTTCTTTTTGGAAACCTTGAAAAGTCCTTATCCCTCAGCATAGGGAACTGAAACTGTTACTTTAGAGCTGTTTCAGACAGTGCTTGAAATTTAAGCTTAAAATTTAGGTACCTAAAGTGAGCAGATTGCATTCATATTCTCCAGGCCTTTCTCCAAACATGTGTTTGCAGATGTGTTAACTGCAATGGATATGACTTTCTTCTGTTTGGCTAAAGTTTTCCCTTGGGTTGGCTCGTGAACATTATTCCTGATGACAGCAGGGTGCTGTGAAGAGCACTGCTGGGCAGGATGGAAAGGAAACGATCATCAGTGGGAGCATCTCCTCTGCTCCTGGCATGACTTACAGCACAGAGCGTGAGGTTATGAAAAGAACATCCAGTCAGGCTTTCATCAGTTGCGGAATGGTGGAGTGGCCAAATCACACAGCTCTGAGCATCATTTAGATGCCAATGTTTCAAATGCCACGTGTGTTACTGTGATCTGCAATTCCCTGTGTCACATACTCAGTCAAGGGCAGAAGTTTCTACCCTGGTTGGATTCTGAAAGCTGTTGGAGTCTGCAGACAGTTCACACCACCCACACTGGAGCAGCTGATGAACTGCAGCCTTTGTGAAGGACTCGTGTTGGAGAAGTTTGTGGAGAACTGTTTTCCATGGGAGCGAACCCACAATGAGGCAGTGGAAGAGTGTGAGGGAGCAGTGGCAGAGACAATGCATGATGAACTGACCACTGCCTCCATTTCCCAAATCCCTGCACCACGGGCAGGGAGGAAGTGATGCCTTAACAATTTCTAGTTTTTTACTCTTCGTGTATCTGTAATTTGCTGTAGTTCTGTGTTTCTTACAAAGTGCTAAAATCCTCTGTTCCCAGCACCTTTAGCCAAAACAAGGCTCTCTAAATACAGATTCAAGGATATATTCGTTGCCCTAGGGCCCAAAAATATGTGAACTGTGAGATGGGGGGAGCAGGCCTGGGGTGGTTAGCATCATTACCTAAGGGTGTGATTGGGGAATGGCCAATACGTTAATGGGACAGAACTTTTATAAAAGGTGAAGGTCTCGTGACCAAGTGTCCATTTTGGGTGTTGTCCCCAACAGGGGACTTTGCTTGCCCTGAATGTACCTTCAAGGCCTTTGCAGGCCTTGAATAAATTTGTCTGCCTTTTATGTTCCTGATTCATCTTGGCCTCTGTTTCAGGCAGCCTGTCTTTTAGGCATCAGAAGTACAGAATATTAGGAGTGAAGCCGAACCCAGTAAGAAGGAAGGAGTGGGAAGAAACGTGTTTATAAGATTTCATTTTTATTTTATTATTACCCTATTCTGATTTTATTAGTAATAAATTAAATTAATTTCCACAGTGGAATTTGTTTTGCCCATGATGGGCAAATCACTGGTGAGGGATATCTCCCTGCTCTTATCTTGACCCAGGAGCCATGCTTTATACTTTCTCTTCCCTGCCCAGCTGAGGAGGACAGTGACAGGGTGGCTTTAGTGTACACCTGGCAGCCAGTCAGAGTCGAACCACCACAGCCACAGACCCTAGTATTGCTTGCTATATTATTTAGGATAGCTTCTGGATTGAGAAGTATGATAATCTTAATGGAGCATGACATTCCTGTTGAATTTTACTGTTTGTGTCAGTAAGGGTTTCATACTTTTCTATTTTTAATTTTTATATTTTCGTATATGTGTGAGAAAATTGAAGTCATGGACTGCCTTCTTAGCTCCTGACATGCACCTTTTGTCTGAGAGTGTTCTGGCTTTGAATAGGGAAGCAAAGCTATGCGTTTCCCTCATGCAAGAACAATTTTGTTCCTAAATGTACCTATGCAGTCCCATTTGATGTGCCCAGGATGCCTGAGACATCCATGTGGGACTAGCAGGTACCACAGAAGATGTGTAGATGACTTCTGGAGAGGCAGTGGAAGTCTGGGCAGGACTGTGTGAGGCACTAAAGGATTAACAGAATCACACTGATCACTTTGGTCTGTTGAAAGAAGACTGAGACAAGCACAAAAACTGCGCTGCAGAAAAACATGAAAAATAGGAACAAAAAGTTGTATTTTTTCCCTTTAAGTTATGGAAAGGAAAAATTCAGCCAGAATCTTTTTAAAATCCTGCAATGCAAATGATCAAAGCACTTGGTTTTATTCATACAGGCTCTCTCATGCTTAAATTTTAAGCCCATTTGGAGTCATCTTCTCATCAAGTTAAGCCCATGTACAGGGATTGCCAAGATCACTGTCTTTTCCTGCTGTAACTGATGACAGCAGGGTTCCATTTGCTTGTACTAGCCCACTGTTGCCTGTCTAAATGGATGTGATTGTCAAATCTCCGTTCATAGTGTTTTTAAAGCAGCAGTGAACATTTAGGCAGGCACGCATGCAATTGTGTGCTTACTGGTGAGGTCAAACTCTTTATAATGTGCTCCTAAAGCTGAGAAGAGAGGAGAGAAAACAAAGAGAAGTACAGACCGGGAAAACTGGGTCTAGTAACTTAATAATAGGATGACTGAGTCTTCATTTCTGCAGCCTTCCTTTTACCATCTGTATATGCCTTTTTCGAACTGGAAAAAAGTCATTACCTGGTTTCAGAATTCATCACAGCCTGTGGGATAACAACCCATGATAACTTCTTGAAAGTAAAACCATCTCAAATGATGTCTCCTTGAATTTTAGAGCCTTTGTAGTGAATTATATTTTGCCTCACCAATGTGATGCAGTGCTGAAGAGGTTAAACAAAAGTTGCCCCTTTTTCAAAACTGTGTTAATTAAAAATGCAAAACCCAAAGAAATCACAGCTGGATAAATAAAAACAGCCCAGATGGTATAGCAACAAACTTCTGGCAGGTCTTGAAGCAGACAGTATTCCTGCATATTTTATTTCCTAGCACAGGCTTTCACCAGACCACACCAGTGATGGCTTGGGTAGTGAGAGAGTCAGAGTGGGGGGCACTCAGGCTGTCCTGGTGCTAACAGTGCACAGTTTCAGAAACACCTGACTGCATACCTGGTGTTTGCTCATTGCACAAAGCAACTCCACAGATTCCTGCTGTGAATGACCTACGTCTCATCACTGAGAGCCAATTCCTTTGCGTGATGCTCTTTCATGTGCACGTAGGCAAAGTTCTACCTTTCAATATGTGCATGTGTTATCAAATCCAGTGATACCCTGCTGTGTGTTTGTCAGCTTGATCGGAAATGGACTCTGCCAGGGAATTCAGACCTAGTTTGATGAGCTTTGGATCATGTTAACGTGTGCAGAACTCCATCAAATTCCAAATCAGGTTGCATTAACTTTTGAAAAGGAATTGGGTAGCACCAATCCTCTGCAGATATGTCTGGCCAGCTCCTCACATCCTGTAGACTGGCTCTGCCTAGGTACAGGATGGAAACAAGGGGATGTGTTGTTATACATGTTGCTTCCTTGGGCTGCTAGATTAATGAAATTCTAGACATTCAAAATCTAAGAATATCTGGACAGAACTTTCGGGAGAAAAAGAAGTAACTTATGGATAACATGGACACACGGAGACCAGGCTCAGGGCAGCAGGACCAACATTCGTAGCTACTTTACACACTATGTCTTGACAAGAGCCGTCCTCATTAATTTGTTAGTCCTAAGAAATCATTCAATTTATCTTAATTGGTTCTCCAGCTCACTGGTAAGACAAGAAGTTCCATAGGAAGTGGAGTAGATGCTTCATGGATTAACATCAAAGAATTAAATGGTTGGGGCAGAAAAGAGTATGTTAGAGGGATGAAAGAGAGAGAGAGAGAGAGAAAGAGTGATTGATTAGGTTAAAATACCAGGAAGTATAAAAGAATATCAATTAAAGATAAGTATGTCTAGAATGGTCATGGTTCATCTTCTGGGTCGTCTACAGTGCGGGCTTGGATTTGTCCTTCTGAATGCAGTCTGCTCTTAGCACATGTGGTAGACCCAGTGCTAGCACCACACAAAGTCATTGTGCTCACTACACACCACATAAGCTGTACAAAAGCAGCGTGGGAAATGTACAGTTTGTTGTTCTTTTGTTGGAGCTGTGGGTTGGGTTCTGCTCTCAGACCAGCCCTGCTTCAGCCCCTTACAAGGGCTCCCCACAGCTGGCAGGGGTTTCTCTGTGGGCTGGAAGGTTTGTCCGTCTGTAATGGGGAACAGTGACCTGGACTTGAGGCTATTTCTCTAGCCTTTGTGCAGTCCTTCACAGCCTTCATTTACATTTGGCATTATGATGGAAATAAGACTCTTTTTTTGCCATATAAACTTTAAACATACGGCTATATCCACCCCAGAAACTCTCCTTAAGATGCATAAGAGGCGGGAAACAATAGATTGCTTTTGGTCATGGGGTACAATGGATATTTAGGCTTTAAAATTAAATAAAGCTTTTGGGGAAGAAAGAAGTCCTGAAAGGCAACATGGCTGTTGCAGCCACAAACTTTGTTATTGCTACAGCAGAAATTAATGACATCCATTTTGTCTAGGAACTCTGAGATGGCCTTATTCCAAAGATGGTCTCCTGAGTGATTTGGATTAGACTTTGACTTCATGGCCAGATTTTCATGCAATGCAAGTTGTTGTTGTTTTTCTCCTTCTTTTTGTAATAATATATGTGCTGCTCTGGCAGATGTTTTATTTTCACAATTTTTTTTTTCGAAATCAACACTACTGAGTGATACTGAGATGCTTTGATGGTGTAATCCTGACTGAAAAAGCCTTCTGGCACATTGGATAAAGACTCGTGATATGCATGCTGCTGTGCTACAATAGATATACCACTGCTCAACCTCCTGTTCAGGTTGAGCCCCCACATACTTTTCTCACGTCTTCTCCCAAGTCTCCCATATGGTTTTGGGAGCTGCTGAGCTTCATGGGCTGACTCCCACCTTCTGAGGGGCAAACACAGCAGATTGAAGATCCTACTCACACACAGACCCACCCCCCAAGCATGAGCAGGAACAGAGACAAACCTGCATTTCAACAAAAAGAAAAAGCAGCTGGCAAGAACATGACAGAATTCTTCCTTCAATAGATTTCCTCCTGCTTTCTTTCCACCCACCCTTTTCTCTTTGGTTGCTTGTCCCTGGATCATTTCCTGCTCCAGGTGGTGTTTCCTTCTATGTGGAGAATTCAGAGACTGGAGCGCCAGCACCCTCGCTCCCTCAAGTAATAGCCTACTCAATGTGCAAACATCTGTGCTACTGCCTGTATAGTTAATAGGCTGGAGTGAAGTTTCCACTCTCTGTGAGATATAGCTTGGTGGGACTGAATACTCATCCTGAAAGGGAATATTTGCTCTATCTTAGCCCAGCAGGGACAGCACCCTCAGTGAGAGGCAGGTGACTCATGCTATGTATTTTAACTAGACATTGATTCCCACGGCACTGATGACAAGGATTCCTCTCCGGATTGGAAAACAATAGAGACTAGACTCAGTACTGAGCTTAATCTTGGTCTGAGGTAGAGAGCAATGAGTTATTGCTCACTTCGGATTGAACATGGATTGTCATTGCAGTATGTATGTTTTCATTGCACATATATTATATATATATGGATATGACAACATACTAGTCTGAGGTATTTGATTATTTCTCTTTTTCTGTTCCTATCCTTTACTTTTTGTTTTGGTCCCAACTCTGTTTACTGGTATTTGTTTTTGCCTGCTGGAATCACATTGACTTTTTTCCTTGAGAAATGTATAACAGGATGTACATAGTGCATTTCTAGAGGGATTTATCAAAGGGTATGAAAAAGGTGGAAAAGGTTTTGCAGACTTTTTCAAATGTAGATAAGGATCACCCAAATGACAGAGTCAAAAGACAGTCAGGGGCCTTGACAGAGGAAAGCTGGTCCTGAGCTCCAGAGCCAGGAGGCAGGGGTGAAGGGCTGTGTTTTTTTACCTGGATAAAAAGTGGTGCTCAGTTTGCCACTGCTCTTAGCTCCTTCTATCACTGGGTCAATTCATGCCATGGAAGTCGTAACTGCTTTAGGAGTTAAAGTGGCAGAAAAGGTGGCATTTCAGGAGAGGTCTGAGAGGCAGCTACTTGAAGCAGTCCGAGGTGACCATTTGCAGAGTACCACGACCCTTTTTTCCCAGACTGATAGCCCTGCTGAGGAGCCAGAGCTCCATGGTCAGATTACAAAAGCTGGCCGCTCCTTGGAGTGTGCTGGAGTCCTGATTCCTGGAGTAATTTTTTCCTATCGATAGAATCCCTCTTGGACACAATGATTCCTATTTATGAAAGAATTAGAAAAGGGAAAGTATTTTCCACAGAGCAATATAGATTCTTTAAAAACATCTGAAAAAATGTAATTGTACTCAGCACTTGACTAAATTTTCACAAGTTGTAGATTAATCTAATTTACTCAGGGAACCACTTTATGTATAAGTAGTTAAAATTGCTCTGCAAAAAGCAGAAACAACATGAACGTGGTGCAATAATGCATCTTCAGATGTAATGCAAGCAGTCCATTTGTACAACTATTTCTTTAGCTCAAGAAATTAAATGCAAAATTAAATTGTTCAAGCTCAGAAGCAGCATCAACACCACAGTGACACCAGTTAATTGTATGTTATATTTAACAAACATCAGACAATTCAGTATTAGACTCTCACAAAATTTTGTGTACTGTTTTCTACTGGAATTTCCATAACTTAGTGTGTTTTACCACTTAAGAAGATCTATAGCTGCTACAAAATTTTCACTGCTTCTATAAATACATGAGTGATGGTAACTGCTGCCTGTATTTGCTACGTGGCAAATAAGAGCAGTGAGTTCAGTTCATAAGAAAGGAAGCAGATTGATGCTGAACACTCATGGCTTCATTTGAAATAGAGCTGAAGGAAGCAGAGGCTTTTCAGGAGGTTTTCAGCACCTTGTAGCATGGAGGCTTTAATGAACTTACAGTGTAAAGAGGTCCAGACAAAAAGATGGGGCAGTGCTAGTTTATTAAGGGTAGCATAATTAAAACTTTAAGACAAACTAAATTTATTATGCTTTTTGTGTATTTTCTTCACTGGTCACACAAAAACAATTTCACAGTGACTAGAAGTTGATCTGCACAGTTCAAATATATTCAAAGCCACACTTCACACCTCATCATTGGTAAGAACTCAGAACAGATTGTGTTTATTCCTGTTATTTGCCTTTAGTTTGTCCAGATGTACTCCACAGGTAAATCTTACTCATTTGCAAAGATCTGTGAGTCACTGGAAATCATAGACTAATTTTCACCCTGACTTACATAACATGCAGCCTCTTTAATTTATGAACACTGCAGAAAAGGAGGATAACTTCTAGACTGGTTCCTCTTTGTGAGCCCTGTGATGTCTCAGTTTAAGCCTTTGTCCTGGGGTGGCATAATGATATCTTGTATTCCCTATCGTTTTGTATGCTTGACCAGAAATATGGTCCGGTAGCTTTAACTGTGCCCCGCAGCTGGGAGCTCTGCCGCCAGCGCGGGATGTTTTGAAAACTTTCCCCAGCTCTCCTCCGGGGGAGTGAGAAGGAAGGGACACTGGTTTTTTTTTTTGGCTCGGTCAGTTGCTGCTGCTGGTGGCTGGTGCTACTGGTGGGGCTGCTGCTTGGGTTGGTTTTTTTTTCCTCCCTGGGATTGTTTTTCATCGTTTTGGACCCTTTTCTTCGGCTTGCTTTCTCATCCGAGAACCTGAGGAGCCCCGGGGGACAGCGGACGAGAATCGTCCAGGGAGCCACCGGAGGAACTTCACCTAGCCCTTCGGGGCCCCCTCCCCCCGGAAAGGGGAAGCTACACCTGAGGAAAAGGACACTAAGCTCATCAGCTGTTTGTTCAGGTTTCTGACCCCTTTTTCCCCTTTCCCTTTCCACTGTGTGGTCTGTTAATTAAACAGTTCTTTCCACTTTAGGCTGAGATATTCTGTGTTGTGGGGGAGGGGTGTCAGAAACCTCTGCTCTGGGGGGAGGCACCTGCTCGGAGTGCTTTCCACCTAGCATATTTGTCTAATCCAAGACAGCCTTGCAATGAATATAAAATATCTACTTGTCAAGGTGTGTATAGACTGAAGTCATAGCAAAGTTTGGCTTGTGAATGCCTCAAGCTGCTATTTTTTGCCAGAATTTAGCTTTTCCTTATATCAACAAAAATAGGTTTAATAAACCTTACATCTGACTAACCCTGAACTGAAGCAAAAGCTGGTTATGCTTTCAAGTCTGCAAAACAATGTTGGTACAGTTGCCCCCATAAAGAGAGGTTATTGCCATCAATCAGTTATTGTGTGGGCCTGAGGAGCTGCTGTGCAGAGTCCCACAGAGGTCGAGGACTTCTTATAATGTTTCTCTGGCACGGTCAGGTCCGTGGTCAGATTTCAGTTCCATGCCCGACAAATTGTTAAGAAACAATACTTCATTTTCCATAATGCAATCTTTGCCTTCACTGGCAAATAGTCATGATTAAAAGTGCATCCATCTGGCTCTTACTAAGATAAATTATCGCATTAATCTGTTACTCTGCCTATATTTGAAATTGTGTACTTATTTTCTTTTGTGTGAGTCACTATCTATTTAACAAAATGGACAAGAGACATAGAAGTGGTTTGGTAAGCAGTGACAGAAATCATCCTGTGAAAAAGCTGTCTGTGAGAGGGCTTGGTTCATGTAGAGATAAGCTCAAGAGTCCCACAGTGAGGATATGTGCTGAGATTGGAGGATGAGTAGGACACAGCTTGAGCAAACACTTCATTATCCATGAATAATGAATGAAGACACTGGACAAAACTGAGTGCAATGTTTAAAAGAAAAAAAAAGAAGAGAGCTGAACTGTCAATATCTTGTGGTTTTCGTAAAGAGCAAAACAGTGTGCAGAACTGCAGTAGGGACCTAACACCGGTTAACTCTCCTGCTAACCACGAGCTCAGAAACCTTCCTTCTCCAAGCTTACAAGGGATCAAATTCGACTCCCTAAAGATAAACAGGATAGTATGGGACTGCTGACTAAAGATTTTTTTTACTGAATTTCTGAGGTCCTAATGTAATTTTAAAAAACACCAAAAACTTGAAGGGATAAGTTCACTATGTTAATTCTACAGTGATATGCTTAATAACTTTAGAGTTGTGGTACAGCTAAATAATTGTGCAGAGTTTTTATCTCTAGGTACAGTAATATAAGTAATATTTATAATATGATGAATAAGTATATATAAGCATGTATGTAGATATGTATAATAAGTAATAAGGTCATTCCTAGATCCTACTTGAATGTGTTTGCCATAGATTGTCAGAGACAGCATGCAAGACTTGTTTAAGTATTTCAGGTATAAAGGAAGCAAGCATAATAAGGGCAATTAATGGAAATAATTTAAATTTAATTTTTCTTAGCTTGTTGTCTTACCTAAAAAATAAATTTTCTCTACCGATGTGAATGGGATTTACTAAAACATGGGGGCTTTTAAATTATTATTGAGGGTGTCTTTTAGAGCTCATGATTCAATTGCAAGGTAGACATCAGCCTTGGCGAGACTGTAAGGGATGATATTGATCTCACTGACACTTATCATGGGACATAGGACATGACAGGAACTTACAGTACTTAATAAGAGACGCAATGAAATGAAGCCCACATCACCCTTTGAAATGCTGTAGAGTAACATTAATGCTCCTTAATTAGCCCTTTATATTATGTTGATGCCTAAGCCATTAGAGTAAAATCTGAGTGTGTTATACCCTCTATAAATAAAAGGAAAAATAACTTCATTGAGAGAAAAAAAAGGAAAATTAGAGCATAGAGGTCAATAATCTTTTGAAAGCCCTGATTCTTGTAAGTACACTTACTGTGGTACATACAGGGTAGATGTGAATTATTTATGGGCTGATGGTGCAGGATGGCATGTCATTTCACACACCATCAGGCTCAGAAAAATACCCCTAATTAAAAGAAAAAAAAGCAAAGCAAACCATGCCATTAATAAAAACCAAATAACAGACAATTTGAAAAGTCTGTGCTGAAATCTGCAAAAGACTATTCAAATTAAAGGCTGGAAGGTTGCGTCTTTCATGTGTCCCATTACGGAGTAAAAATACACATGCTGGGGAAGGTATAGAAATAGCAGACTGATGGACAGAAATGTGGAACAGGGATTTGGGGCCAGGATATTCAAAGGTCTACCCAAACCTAGGCAGGTGAGTCTTTAGATGCTAGAGAGGTGTGTTCCTCTTGGGCAATTCAGAGCACCTAAAGTTAGTTTCTAGATGGAAACCTGAAATTTTCTTCTGGAAGGGCAAACTTCTCATTCTCCAAGGAGAAGTGAGAGGGCCTAGCCCAGCTGCCCTGGGCTTTGGGAATGCCTGCAACATAACCTAATCATGTCTGCAATAGCTGTGCCTCACTTTGAAGCCAGTTTTAAATGACCTCAGTAAACCAATTCAAATCCAAAGTTTTTAAATAAAATCATTATGCGTCATCCAACTCGTAAAGAATGGAGCTGCAGAGGACCCCTATCCTCATCTTTTTTAGCTTGCCTGTAGAACTGTTTTATTATTTGCTTGCTTGATTGCACTACCTTTTACCAAACTTTTTTTAACCTTTTGCATATCAAGAGCCCATGTTAAGTTGTTTAACATTTGGGCAAGAAGTTCTCAAAACTCGGTGTCTTCTGCGCTCTTTTGGAAAGAATTCTGGGGGGAATTAAAGAAAAATTAGTTGAGCCTTGGTGAACTTTTCTAAAATGCATTACATCAGAAAATGCCCTTCTTGTAGGCAGCAGTGTTTGGGCAGGGCTCAACTGTCATGACATGTCAGAAAATTTTACTGGGTCACATCCTGGCATCACCTTTGCAAAGCTGCAGTTCACTCATTCTCTGTGGTGAATTTTGATCAGACATCTTCCAGCACCAAGTAGGCACCATCCCAGGTTTTCCCCAGGGATGCATTTCTGGACTGCCACTGAATAGGATACATCATATCCAGGACTGTGGAAGTAAACAGGGAGCAGGAAGCTTCTTCTGTTCCATGCTCATCAGGTGCTGCTGTAATACTAAAAAAAATAATCCAGGATATGCCTCTTATCTGAGAATAAACGGCTTTATGCAGTTTGCATCGATATGATTTAATATTCTTTCCCCTCAAAACAGACTGGCCTTGCCTATGTCTTTCAGCCTGGGAACTACTTGCACCCTAAACCATTTATGGTGGCTCTCTGACAAAATATTACTTGCTGTGAGTGAAACTTACGCAAGTGAGCATGCAAACCATTAAAAAATAGGAAGAACTCTGGTTTCAGCAGTCTTGTGTGCTAGTCCTAGGCAGTTGTTCTTGTTACTCTGAATGTACAGGACTAGAGAGAGTTTTGTGGGAGAAAAATGCCAACCATGAAAGCTGGCTAGACTGAAACAGGGAATGGAAGCTGTGAACTGACCAGCCAAGGGTTTTAGGGGATGATGGATTGGGATCTGGATAGTGGATGGTAAGGTTCTGGCTGCATGGAGGCAGGTCTTACAAACAGATATGGTAAAGCTGGAAGAATAAACTGCACTGGCCAGACAGAGAAATGTACCAAATTAATGAAATACTTTATTTTAGCATGTTATGCAGCACTGCATGGCTGCATTGCTCTTTAACATTCCCAACTCAGCCACAAAAGTGTTCAGAGAGCTCCTTGCATTAGGGTCTGGTATCAAGCTCTTCTAAGGAAGTGCAGAGACACTGACTTAGAGAGTGCTGCTTCATCTAAGATTTATGCAAACATCATGGCTTCTCCCTCTTCTCTCCATCACATTGTTCTTTGCGTAAATGTACTAAATATATGAAATTCACTGGCAATTAAACGGCTGTTCTCAGGTCTCTTTGAGTTTCATTCAAGGAAATCTTACGAACAAACAGTAGAAGTGAATGGAACTTGTTTGGTGTGCTAGATTTGTGTTTAATATCACATACATTTTATATATGAAGTAGTAAATATCCTTCTTTATTCAAAGGGCAACTTTGCTGTGAAAATGAAATATTTGACTTAGCACTAAGCCATTTAAAAAACCCTAATATAAAGTTTTTATTTGATAATTTTTGATGTGGAACTTTGACATTGTTCTACCATGAAAATATCCATGATATAATAATGTACTGTAAGCTCTCTTAATAGAGCTGTCATTGAAACCTTATTTTTTATCAGCAGAATTATTCACAAGAATAATGACTAAAGCCTGGTCATATCATAGACATTTCATAATCTGATATTGAACTACTTTTCTTTTTTTCTGGATCATTTTACTGACCACAGAGGAAAAGAAATAACAAAGAAAAAATCTGCATTTTTGCACCTACTGTAGAGGAAGTACCTTCTTACTCCTAGTATAGGAGGGAAATGCTCCCTCCAGTATAACATCTCATGTAGTGCTCTTAAATTCATGAAGAACTCTTGAAGACCTACTGATATTTAAACTACCAGCTTGTTCTCACTTCTGTCTTTGACACCTTGTTTTCTGAACAATTCCACCTTTGTCATCAGGAGGTACCCTATGGTAAATATTTCACCATGACCCTTTGCGGTAAATGGATAACACAGAATAACTTAACTGCTCTACTCTGACCTTATCTTTTCCCATTTCTGTTTTATATTCAGTGATTTAGTGGTTCTACTGACTTAATGAAAAAGTGATTTTTTTCTCCTTCATGATTTTGTTTGCTTAATTGTAATGGAAACATTTTCCTCACTACACTGAAGAACACACACTTCCTCAAACAAGCAGGTGCTAAACAGGGGTGATTAGTCACATTCTTGAATGACAGTGTATGAAAGTCCAAAGATGTTGACTACTTTTTTTCCTTGTCACTTAGTCAGTGTAAGCACTTTTTAGTCATATCTTCTACTCCTGATGAGGTGTTGCATACTGACGTGTTACAATTTGCCAGCATCGTTCTTCACATTGTGTTATTTTTATTTATGCATCTTTTAACTAATTACAGTGTAAATACATAGTCTGATGGAGTGGAGGAAATTTCTTTAAGTCCCAGAATTGCAAAACTAAGCAGGATGGAAGGAACCTCCAGGGGTTTCTAGTTTAACCACATGTTCAAAGCTAGTCTAACAACTCAGGGCCTTCCCCAGTTGGGTTTTGGATATCCCTGAGGATAAAGATTCTGCAGCTTCTCTAAGTTCCTGTTCCAGAATTTGGCCACCTTCAGTAAAAAGCCTTCACATCTACTGTTTTGCAGGTTGTGCCTGTCGATTCTCATCCCTCAGCTGCACCTGACACTTTGTACACAGACAAACCAGCTCAGGTACTTGCAGAGTCAAAGAAGAATCCAAATCTGTGATGTTTTTGAGAGAAAGCAGAATGCATTCCAGAGCTGCCATTCCTGCATTAATATTGTCTCAGGCCAATAGTTTCAGGCCATGAGATCATGTTCTGCCAGAAATAATTCCTTGCTTGAATTGGGCACTTATTTTACCTAAAATAATCCCTACTTAAACAGGTAAAGTGGTGGTCAACATCCAATCCTTTACATATTGAAAAATTCATATACATTGTCTGGGTTTTAGATAACTAAAGGATACTTGGAGTTGACTTCCAAATTCTTTCTATTTAATTGTATGAACTGTTCTGTTAAAAAAGGAAATAATTTTCTTAGTTTCTTGGAAATTTTGCTTTGCAATTTTTGAGTAGTGGAGGAGAAAAAAGACTGAGCAATCACATTTCTGTGAGGCAATTAGCAACCACAGGACATTTCTCCTGAAGGAATCATGAAGAATGGACAATAGCAACTATGACATGCATTTCACCAAAAGAGCCCTTCTAAGAAACACTGGATTTTGCCTAGACCAGTTCTGGAAAAGAAAAAAAATACACAAAAAACCCAAACAAAATACAAAAGCCAAACCAAACCAAAAACGAAGCCAAATAAAAATATGGTGCAGAAATTAAAGTGTGGAAGCCAGAATATGCACAGTCCTTGTGTGGGTGGACAAGAAAGTGTGGATATGCCAGCAAGGAAAAGGCTGACATTTCCTATTCTATAAACTTAAGACATAAACAATTTCTTCAGAGGTCTGTTGAGGCTTAGCTGCTCTGACCTTGCTCTTACCAAGTGGTGTGGCTGAAAGGGTAACATTTGTGGTTTCCTGTTCCTGTAAAGAGAAAAGAGAAACATGTTCTTACTGCAGCTCAGTGAAGACTCAGTGGATGTTTCCACATTTTTTCCCATTATGATAAATGGAAAAAAAATGCTATCAGGGTTCTGCTGACTATTGCTAGACCTCATTTTAGGAGTAGTGCTCTTTACTGTACTGCATAATCAAGAACCCAATCAACTCCATGAAGATCTCTCTGCTCTTCCCCTTTCCACCTCAGCAATATCCACTCCCTATTCCCTTCCTCTAGCTCTATGCATTGTCCCATCCCTCCCCTCCATGTGCCTCAGTTCCAGCATGCACTCAACCCTCCCTTTTCCAGCTTTGCCTTTTGAGCCTGGTTCATCTCAAAGGATCATAGGATTTGTTTCTGCTGAGATCATCTGTCACCTCCTGTCCTGTCACAAGACTTCAGTGAATTGGGACCATCTCCAACTGCTTATCCAGGAAATAAGGGCTGCTTCAAGCCTATGGGGTGGTGCAATTTTCTTCAGACCTAATCCTGCTGTCTATCCATGGTAAAGGGCTGAAGTTCCCCAGAGCATCTTCTTAGCCCACCATCAGAAAACCCGAATGAGATAGAAGGCCACACAAGGAATTCTCCCTATTTACTGCCTCCATCCCCACCAACCTCGCCGAGCTGCTCTAAACAATGTTGAATCCTTTAAATGATAATCTCAAGTCAGCTTGTTCCACAGACCACAGGACAGGACAGGCGTGAAGTAAGGAATTGTGCCTGCAAGGTAGGGAAATAACTGTCAATAAAATCAACCAAGTATCCTACCAATGTGCTATTCATGGTATTTTTAAGGCAATTGTTACAACTGAGACTAGCATTAATAATAATAGCACTTATGATCCAAAAGCCATATGAAACTTGTCCAGCTAAGGTTTTACTGACAAACTCTCAAGTCATCCAGTTGGAAAGTGATATGAACATTTTAAAGCAACACTGGGATCACTCATAAGTGAGTTCAGTAACCTACCATGTCTCATGGAAACAATCTGACACTCACAATTTTCATCCAAAATATGGTAAACCCTAGTGTTTTCTAGAGAACCTTGTTTTCAGCTCCTGGGCAGAAAACTCATCAGGTAGGAAGGTGAACCACATCATTCTCAGCTGAAACCACCCATGAAAAGATCTACCAAGGGCTGAGAACAGAATGGTCCAAGAGCAACCATGTGCCTCAGGGATCCCACTGCCTGCAACCTCACTCCCACACCTCAAAAGAACCCAGAGGGTCCACAGCTGCACAGGGCTATGTGCAAGGTCAGAAGTTGTTTGGCTGATATATCTGCATCAGCTGTCTGAACACCCACTCCTCCTCCACCCCTGGGACCAGAGATTGGATCACATGCAAGAAATTTCTCTGCCAGATGTGACCCATGGGCCATGTTTTGAATTATGCTGATTTAGTCTTACAGTGTTTACAGCCTAGTCCTCTCCTCAGTAACGACCAATGAAGATTTGTGTGCTCCTAGTTTTTTTATAACATACCTATCAATAGAAGTATTTGGAAAGGGGGAATCTTACCGTTATTTTTATTAAAATCCATAGTAGAAATTTTCTCAGTTTGAAACTTACAGACTCTCCACATCCTGTAACTAATTCTAGTAGCTTTAGGGAGTTCCCCAGCTGGGACAAATCCAGGCTCATCTCTGTCTGGAGCATATCCAGGCTCACTTCTACTGGGGGGCCTTGAAGTTCTCCAGCATCCCTAGCCATGATGCAGACCCATTTGGGAATCCTGCCTTCAGGCTGGCCATACTGTAGCTTACAGAGTTCCCAGGACTTGGGTAGGCATGCCAAGAACACAGTTTCTGTTGGAACCTTGCCTTGGATTTGGCAAAATTTTATTAAGCCCAAGCTGTTTAGAATGATATATTTCACTCTCAACCAACTGGAGTTCTTCAGCAAACTGTGTTTCAGAAAAAAATTTCTGACCAATTCTATGAACATTCCTTAGGGAATGCTATATAGTGCCATCTGAGATACTGAAGTGTTAATTCCCATGAAGAATCTACTGTAACAATATAAGCATCCGTTTAGTATCTGGATTTGTTTAATGATCATTGTGTGTGCTGTTACAGTCTCCAGAAAAAATTAATGTTCAGATTCAATGGGCTGTCGCTTCCCCAGTTTTTGCAAAATGAAGTTCTCTTGTCCTGGTGGCTGGCAGCTGCATTTGGAGCCAAGGAAGCCTCCCTTTCAAAGGAATCCACCTGTGTGGGTGATACTCCTGAGGGCTGTGCTGCAGTTCAGAAGGACCTCAACAGGTTTGAGAGATGGGCAAAGAGGGACCTTTTGAAGCTTAACAAAGGCAAGTGCAGGGTCCTGCATTTGCAAAAGAACAACCCCAGGCACCAGCACAAGCTGGGGCTGACCTGCTGGGAAGCAGCTCTGCAGAGAAGGACCTGGGGGTGCTGGTGAACAACAAGCTGTCCCTGAGCCAGCTGGGGGCCAAATGGCCAGGGGTGTCCTGGGGTGCGTTGGGAAAAGCATCTCCAGCAGGCTGAGGGAGGTGATCCTGCCTCTCTACTCAGCCCTAGTGAGGCCACATCTGGAGTGCTGTGTCCAGTTCTGGGCTCCTCAGGACAAGAGAGATGTGGAACTCCTGAAGCGGACCCAGCAGAGGCTGCAAAGATGATTAAGGAACTGGAGCGTCTCTCTTATGCAGAAAGGCTAAGGGAGTTGGCTCTATTCAGCTTTGAGAAGGAACAACTGAGAGGGGCCCTGATCAGTATGTACAAGTATCTGAAGGCAGGGTGTCAAGAGGATGGGGTCAATGGTGGTGCCAAGCAATAGAAAAAGAGACAAGGGGGCAAAAACAGGCAATGAGTAACAGGTTGAGGAAATGACCTCAAGCTGGGTCAGGGGACATTCATGGTGGATATCAGGAAGAATTTTTTCACTGAAAGGGTGTTTAAACATTGGAATGGGCTACCCAGGGAGGTGGTGGAGTCACTATCCCTGGAAGTGTTCAGGAAATGAATGGATGTGGCACTTAGTGCTGTGGTTTAGCTGGCATGATGATGTCCAACCAAAAGTTCGACTTGATGATCTTGGAGGCCCTTCCCAACCCTAATGATCTATGACTCTATGATTCAATGAAATTGATGCACAGGAAATTCCACCTGAACATGAGGAATAGCTTCTTTACTGTAAGGTTGACTGAGCAGTGGACCTGGCTGCCCAGAGGGGCAGAAGAGTCTTGTCCCGGAGACATTAAAAAAACATCTGGACACAATCCTGAGAAACTTGCACTAGGAGACACTGCTGGAGCAGGGATGTTGGACTAGATGGCTGGACTAGTTGACCTCCTGTGGTCCCTTCCAGCCCGACCCATTCTGTGATTCTGAGATGGGATGGTGAAAAACATGCATAGCACATGGAAGGGGGATGATAGATCAAAGATGGATCAGAAGACTGAGAGGTAAGATAATAACTCCCTCAGCCACTGTCTCAAGGTGCCATGCTCCTAGGGAAGTTGGAAACTCCTCTGCCTGATGAGCTACGCCAGGAGCAGTTTTCCACACTTCTCATAAAATGGACTACAACCATGTCTTCAATGTCTACAATCTCCTGATGACTGAAAACAGCTAGCAGTATAACAGAATTATAAGAAAGAGGCTATAGACAGCACACTATTCCTATCTGTATGCATTTTTATTCAGAATTTTACCAGTATTAAGACTGAGCCTGCAGTATAAATAATGGGAAAATAAGGTCTGTACCTAAGCCTTACATGTAAGATTCTTGCTAATACGATAGACGTTTAACAAATATGAAAACATAATAATATGCTGCAGACTATGTTCTGACTACATTAGAATCAAGCACTATTGTATAGTAAAAAAATGTTTTAAATAGTATACTTCTTTTATGGATGATGCAATATCTCTTGATATTTACAGCATTTATAAAAGGCTAAACAATATACATTAACCATGTAACTTGCCTCATCTTTCACCATTCCATTTGTTTTATTGCTCCTATAAAACATAATTCTCTGGGCAGTTTAGATGAGTGAAGAGCATGAAATACTGCTGACCACATATCTCTCCCTTCCATAGCATATTCCTCTCTGGAGTGATCGGTCTCTGTATTCCTAGGCAGTACAGAAGTATTAAATTTTATTTTAGCAGTTTATCAATGTGCTTTTGTAGCAATCCTTAGAACAAATCAAAAGAAAACAAAATAGATAAGAAAACTAAGATTACTGGTTTGCAAAATCAGTTATCTGAATTTTAACTAAGATCTAATAAATGTCATTTATATTTAGGTTTCGTTTAGAAGGCTAGAAAGGAAGCCAAAACGAAATTTGCTACCTGAAGGATGAGAAGGAATGTAGCAATCCCCCATTTCGCTATGAGAAAGATAAAATATATTAAACAATTGGGAAGGAGAATGAATTCTGAAATTCCTGCATTGGTTGGCAGAGGTTATTGTGTGAAGTGGTGCAGCTGCTGGAGGTGTTGCTATCTTCGCTTTCCCAAGAAAAACAAGCAGCAGGACCCCAGTATTTTGCAGTCTGTTGTCCTACATTATTTCCCTCTGCCTAAAGTCAGCTAAGATAGGAAACAGGACCAGCAATATTTAAATGAATAATGGCATATAAAGCATGGTAAATGACAGCAAACACAAGCACTAATATTTAAAATAGCTGTGGTAACTCCCTCAGTAGAGAAAGGACTAGTTTTACATTGCAGTGAACATACTCAGAAAAGTGCTGCATGTTTCTTTGTGCCACCGGATTTCCAGAGAGAATTCTTGTCATTTTATCTTTTCAGGCTGCTGAGACTTTAGTAGAGAGAAACAGTGATGGAATAGATTGCAACAATTTTTTTCTTTCCTAAACCAAATTATTTTTTACAAGGCCCCGTGAAATGAATGATTCCAGTACAAGGAGTCTGTTCCTGACTCAAATTTTTTGGCTGTATGGGCAAAATCTGTGAATACAACTGCTTTGGAGAATTAATTAAAATTATTTATGTTTGTGGCTAATGCCAAAATCCTTTCTTTCATGATAAAAATTACATGGAGAAAAGTGATGGCAGAATTTGAATTTCTAAGGGCAGAGCAGTCTGTGCTGGGTGTTTTTGCACCTTTACATGGCAATCATCAAAAAGCAAATATTTAAGATAAATATTTCAGAAAACGATATGCATATTTTAGTGACAAAAAGTTTTCTTGCAGATTCATGTGTATGTAGCTGATGTCACTGTTTTATGCACATTGCTAAGATTCTAGCTGAATAAAACAGTTTTGAAATGCATATACAAAAAAGTATATATTACAGATAGCATATTACAAAAAGGCAGCATAGTTCAGTGCCTCTCCAGAAGGGATTTGTTCAGAAAGTTTGAAGAAATAAAACCTTACAGAAGTAAAGATTATTATTAAAAATTATCCCAGTGTCACTTGTTAAATCTGATGTGATTTCAAGCCAACCAATTCTGATAATGCCTAACCAGACTAAGAATTTTGTTGCATGTTTCTAGGTTTTCTTTGTTGCTGATATTTTTCCTTCAGTGGTGAGATAGTGCCACGCAACAGTTCTGGTCATTGAAATGACAGAAGAGCTTCGGACTATTTCAAAGCCACATTTCACCCTTATCCAGCATTTTTGTTCAACATTCACAAATATTTCTCCTTTGACCAAAAGTATCCTGCAAGTTCATCCTCTAGGCAACCATGCCAGGTGTAAAAAAGGAGAACCCTAAAGATCCTTTAATGGGACTACCACTTCTATGCAGGATACATAGATCATGAAATTATATACCCTTTATTAAAACTAATCTATTATGTGTTCTCATAGGGAAGAGCTTATCTTCTGTGGGCATGGGTGAATGGTGGAGAATTGAACATCTATTGAGCTGTGCTGAAAACCTGAGTAGCCCTTGGTCTTTCAAAGAGTTGTCAAGATCTTTCCCCAGGTTAAAAAAAACAAACTAGCAAAGAAAAAACCCCAAACAAACAAACAAGAAACAAACCAAAAAAAAAGGAAAAAAAAAAAAAGGAAAAAAACCCCAAGCCCAAAACAAAAGCAAAAAAACAACAACCCCCCCCCAAAAAAAAAAAAAACCAAAAAACCACCAAACAACAACAAAAAAAATCCACAAAAACCCCAACAAAACACCACCACCAGTTGCCTGGAATACAGTGTAAAGGATCCTCCATGTGTTTAAATAGTGCGTACACAAGGCCAATATTCCAAGAGGGATACAGAGCAGTGCTCACAATTTGATATGCTCTTAGGCCACTGCAGAAATTAGTCTGGATCAGGAACTCAGTCAGACATTTCCCTGGCCATACTGTGGTATATCAGGTCTCGACATTGACACAGAGGCCAGGTCTGCACAATAAATTCTGGCTTGCCACACTTAGTTAGGTGCTGTGACGAAGGGTGGTTGTCAGAACTATGGCAATACAAACTGCTAGCACAGACAGGATTTTCTAGGAAAGCTTTTCATGTGACTAAACGCTGTCTTTAATTTAGGAAAGAGGACACAAATTCAGCCAGCAAAATCATAGTTTTGCCAGTCTAAAATATATGGCTTCACATTCTTTCTGAGGATATATGTCGGGGGGATACTAGGAAGCTTTCCAAAGGCAGACCTTTGTTTAATTTGTAAACATTTTTTATTAGTAGGACTATGTCAGTGTATGTCATACTCATAAATGAGTATGTCTCAAAGATTTGGTTTGTGTCATTTTTCCGAAGTCGGGAAAATTTATTAGATCAACATTTTTTTGAAAGGTTGACTTTCCACCTCATTTTACCTTCATATATTATCAGTGAAATGTGGATTATTATATTTTCCTGCTTGACAGGAGTGCAGTATATATGTTTATTGAAAAAAAAATGGGTTTCTCAGGTACCTTAAGCTCATAGAGCTTTTTCTGGAAACAGAAACACTTCTTTTATTTAAGTTCCATGGGAAAATACACTTTTTGACAAGTATTTTTTGACTCAGAGGCTTCCAAATTTCCAAGCATTTTAAGACAGGAGAAGGGTGGTGGGTTCAGGAATCTGACATGTCAAGATGACATATAATTTTTTACTTCTTATTATACACAATGGAAAAAAGAAAAATCTGTGCCAAACTTGCATAAATATTCAAACTATTAAATAAGAACACAACATTAGCTTGATTTAGCTACCATCTCTGTGAAAATCTGAAACTCCATTTCTTTCTGACTACAGCCTGACTAAATATTAACAGAAGAAAGTACACATAGAAGAGTTAGAAAAGTTTCTGTAATTTATCAGTACAACTTATTTCAAAATCAGGAAAGCAGATATGTGAAAAGCATAGCACATTAAAGAAAAATGCATTTGCACCCTACAATAAGAGCACAGAAACAGTAAATCAAGACTTGGCCTTGACTCCGTCAAACACCAGAGTTTCTGAGATCCAGACCACAGGCAAGTCCTGGTTTTTAAGTGGTTTTAGGTGGTTACACAGATTATGCTCCTGCCATACAAAAGGCTGTTCAACTGAGAGATTAGCAATGGAGTTGACCATTTAAGTACTTCTCTGAGTCCTGCTTTACTGGTGTTTTTAAGTGAAAACATTGAACAGATTTGGCCTTGATAGAGGAACAGGCACCAATGAACGCCTTGCCTGCTGCCGTGCAGGTACCTGGCATTGCTCAGCTTCAGCTTCAGTAGCCATGGCCCATCCTGTGAGCCATGACATGGTTGCAGTGTGTATCCTTACCCTGACCCTTTTGTAAGGCACAATATGCTTGCTTCTTTTGGTTTTAGCTAAATAAACTGCCCATACTCCAAGTCAGCTAAAACCCGTATGCAGTAAGATTTAGGATGACTGAGGTAATCAACATGACTTAGTAAGACACTGTATTTGCTCATGGACTCATACTTTATTTCTGTCGTTTTGGTTTCTACTTTCATAAAATTTCCACCAGGCATTCTGTAGATTGGTAGGTAGGAACACTTCTGTTTATTGTGGAACAAGAGTTAGACACCAGAATATAAAGAAATAGCCTAAGTCCAGCTAAGACAATTCTGTTTCCTTCAGAAGATGTTTTTCATGCACATCGAGAAAGGAAAAGACACCAAGATATGGATTGAACTATTTATGAACACTGACATAATATTCAGCATATAAAATTCTCAAGTCGATTTTCTATGTCAGACATTTTATTTCCTGATCATTATCAGAATGGATTTGTCTCTTTAGGGACTTATTCACACCTTTAGTTTCTCATCATTTTCAAGTGCACACAAAGGTATTTGCATTTGCATCAATTTACTTTACAGATGTTGCCATATAGTTGCAATAAGTTGTCCCTCTTTTGTGCTGAGTAATGTCAGAAAATCATGAATTTTCACATCCAGAGAATCAAAGATTCTTTGTGAATTTAACTTCACAGCCCTTTTATGAAAATGGAATAGTGAGAACAGTGATTGAAGAGAACAGATTCAAGACCATGTTACAAACTGTCAGGCTGTATTTCCTGAACTATGTTTCCTTGGATGACCTTCAGGACTATTAGCAGAGTGATTTCAAAAGTTTTCAGATTGCTTTAATGGATATGTCATTCAACTAACGTTAACATTTTAATATATTGAATTTATTGTGATGTAAAAGCACCCTAGAGTTTTCGCTCATGAAAAAACCCAAAGAACAGATAATCAAATTATGTTGGCACGTTGCCACTTTCACTACCATGACCACGTTATGTCAAGGCATTTGGATGATGGTAGATCTTCTTATTGAAGGTAGCTGTCTCTCTATAGTTACAGTAAAATACATGTATTGAGGAAGGAAGGAACAAAGTTCTGTAGCTCTGCAGCAAAAGCAATAGAGCACTGACATTAGAGTGCCTTTGGCTATGCAGTGGTTATCCTTGGCTAAGGGCCAAACACACACCCAGCCTCCCCCTCACTCCCCTTCCTTAGCAGGACAGGAACAAAAATAGGATGAAAAAGCTTGTGGGTTGAGATAAAGTCAGGGAGACCACTTACACTTTATTTCAGTAGACAAAACAAATTCTACTATGAGAAACTTAATTTAATTTATTGCTAATTACAGCTGCATCAGGTAGTAAAAAACAAACCCCTCAAAATTTACAAAAACACTTTTCCTCCCCTTTTTCCAGGCTGATCTCTACTTCAGTAGTATTTTAATTCCCTTTAATTTATTTGTTTTATATTTTTATCTTTTCCTTCTGCTTTATTTTTAAATTATGTATTTTTATTTCTTGCATCTTACTTTACATGTATTATATTTTTTAACAGACAGCAGTGCAACCTGTCTTCAGCAATAATTTTAGACAAAATTCTTTTATACCATTCTCATTTTCCCTCGGGCATCAAAAATACCCAGAGAAAACAGAAAAGTGTTTGTTCTGTGAAAGTTTTTGTTGTTATTTCTAGAGCTGGTCTAAAAATAGAAATAATGTTCAATGAAAAATATTACTGAATAGTATTCCTCTTTTTAGAGATTCAAGCCCTTTTTCAAAACACCATAAAAGTGATAAAAATAGCAAATAAATTCAATGCAAAATGTAACAGATTAGTGTTGTTAAAATTCAGTGAAACCTTTCTGACATGCTGAAGTAATCTCTGTGAAACACCGCTGTGAAATACTGCTTCCAAAGCTATTCAGAATGTATTTGATATCTACTGCAGAATTTAATTTGTATCCCTAAAACATTGGTAAGTTCAGTGGGATTGTTTTTATTCCTCAACAATTTCAGTTTCCGTAAAGAATAGATTTTTTTTTTTAGTTTGATAAACTACGTGAGGTTGCATAACTTGATAATTGATGCTGTTTAAAAGGAGCTTGGTAATACTAATGGACAATTATAGAAATGGGTTAATTTAGTTCTAGAGTATCCTATCAATGGTATATTACAGTGAAAGTTTTATTATCTTTAACTTTGCTTTCGAAGTTATTCCAGCTACATATTTTTTTCCATTGTTGCCCTATACCTAGAATTATTTTCTCATATTCAGTAGCAAATCCTGCTTTGTTAACCAGTTCTACGAAATATTTTGAGGTTTTTCTATCACTGCAGTGACACCTGGTGTTGAAAGCAAAGTTGTTATTAGCTCAAAGGTATAGGAGAATCCATTTCATAGCAAGTATTTCTTTAAACCCACCAACATCTCTGACTTGTCAGTGCCTGCCAACTCGAAAGAGAAGGAAAGGGAAAGGAGGATAGGAATAGAAAATGAGGGAGGAGGGAGGCAGGGAGGGAGGGAGGAAGGAAGGAAGGAAGGAAGGAAGGAAGGAATGGTGCAGAAGGAAGGAAGGAAGGAGAAGGAAGACAACATTTCCACAAGTATTGAATGATACTTATCATTTGCTGTGTGGATAAGATTTCTCCCCAACAAATAATAAAAAGAACTAGGTTTAAATCTGATGTCCCTTGGTCTTGGTCTGATATAGAAAAAAATTGTCAAATAACTCTATTACACTGAAGACTGATTCAGACATTAGCACAGTTGCCAGGGTTAATTTTTCAACCTTACAAAAGCAACTTTTCAAATTCCTTGGATTTAGAAAAGCTCAAGGTGTCTGTGAAAATAAATCAAACAGAGAAACGAAATATTCCTGTGTAATTTTTTTTTCCTGAGTAGAAACACTGATGTTTTAAATTTTTTTTAAGGAAAATTAAAGCATTCCTTTGTATGTCTGTGTATGTAGGTATATACATATGTTTCTGTTCCAACTGAAGAAATTGTAGTTCTGTGATTGAATATAGAAAAATGCTTCAATAAAGTCTAAGTGGAATATACAATCAATGGATTTAAATCCATATATACAGTTTTCTCTGTAACAGAATTCCTGTGTGCTAGCATACATAAAATATGAGCATCTCTAATAAACAGCAGCTGGAGTATATAGCAAGCTGGATCTTTGTGTGGAATATCTTTAAGGTGTTTTTGGCACAACTTCCAGGACTGTCTTGACCAACACTTTCCCAGATGTGTAGGATTATGGGATATATCTTCTGGAATCTCTCAGGAAAGCACTTTAATTCACAGCCACACCTGGGCTGGATATTACAATCAGCTCCCATTTTCCACTTACAATTTTCCTTCCTCGTTCATTTTAATTTCTCTGTTTTCTCCCTTATCACTTAATATATTTTCCTCATTATTGGCATCTGGGCTGTGTGTTCTAACACAAACACCGAAAGACCAAATCAAGATTAAAAAAAAAAAGAGCAAAAATATTCCCATTTCAGATGGAAGAGCAGATGGAGCTCTTGGCACTTCAGAGGATTCAAATTGACCCTCTGCACCAAGCTCAGGGAAGACAGACTGTCACTGCTGACTGGAAAACACTAAAGAGACCTGTTTTCCCATCGAATATACAGTAGCATTTTCTAATTCTTTAGCTCTAAGCTGTGCATGGCCATGAAAGAGCAGCTGAGGGGTTTTTTTTTTAGATTAGACTCTTTCATATCTCATGGATGCTCTTCTCTGACTTTTACGTTGAAGTGATTGTCCTGAATTTTGAGATATAATTTTGATTCTACATTTTCTTATCAGTGCCTGAGAGAGGCTGTGATTAACCAGTGACTACACCCTGCTCTTTCCCCACACCTTCTTGATAGTTTTAGAAGTCACATCGCCATCATCCAAGGATTAAAACACTCTGAACAGAAAGTGTAAAAGCTCAGGTGGTGCAAAAGGATTCAGCTCTGCACAGAGCAGTTCATGATCTGGCCTGAATTCTCAAAGGTAGCCTATGAACCTTCAGGGAATAACCATCTTTCCCAGGTACTATGTACTACGGTGGTTGCCTGTCTTCAGTAATAACACACTGAGCCTTTAATGAGCTTTTCTGAATAATTTATGCTATTCCATTGGTTACAGCAATGTTTCATTAGACTGATGTAAAATACTCGGTATGAAATGTAACAATTTATTTCTAAATTATATAACTGCATTGTGCACATCTTTATTTTTTCTCCTTAAGAGAACAGAGTTATACTCTGGTTAAAATTTTTCTGAAGAAACAGGACAGACACAAGCAGTATAAATCTTAACATAATGTATATCCACTTATAAGGCATCAAAGTTTCAGCTAAATTTAGAAGCTGAAAGACAGACACAAATCAGATTCTTGCAAAATTCTCAGGTAACTCAGAATCTGACAGAGCCTGAGAGACTTCGCAGAGACATTTCATATTTTAGTGTCTCCATCTTACTCCTTATTCGGATCAAACTGTGTCCATTATATCAAATATGCCATACCTGAAGGAAACTTACAGGAAAGATGGCGCAAGACTTTTTACAAGGGCATGTAGTGACACGACAAGGGGGAATGGCTTCAAACTGAAATGGAAGGTGCTTAGATTAGATACTAGGAAAAAAATCTTTACTGTGAGGATGTGAGACACTGTAACAGGTTGCCCAGGGATTCCCCATCCCTCCAGGTGTTCAAGGCTGTGTTGGATGGGGCTCTGAGCAAACCAGTCTAGTGAAAGGTGTCCCAGCCCATGGCAAGGGAGCTGGAACTAGATCATCTTTGTGGCTCCCTTACAACCCAAGCCATTCTCTGATTCTATGATTACTTTTCTGCAGTCACATTCAGGAAAAAATCTGTCCATGAAGTAAACAAGAGTTTTGAAATTATTCTGTACCTGAAAAAAAAGGTATCTTTGGTGATTGACCAGCCCTCCTTTGCTTCTCTAAACCAGAGCAGAGGAATGAGCAAGGGAGTAAGCACTTCTACAGGTTGAGAAATAGCAACACGTTGTCAATATTTTAGAAAGGACGTTCCATGACTTGTGCTAGATCCTGCATTTCATCAGGAGCTGTAGTGATAGGACAAGGGGGATTGGCTTCTAAATGAAAGTGAGTAGTTTACAATAGATATTAGGAAGATATTCTTTACCGTGTGGGTACTGAGGCACTGGAACAGGTTTCCAAGGGAAGCTGTGGATGCCCCAGCCCTGGCAGTTTTAAAGCCAGGTTGGATGGGACATTAAGAAACCTGATTAGTGGAAGTCCCTGCCCATGGCAGGGGGTTGGAACTATATCATCTTTAAGGTCCCTTCCAGTCCAAACCATTCTGTGATTCTGTGCTTTTAGCCAGTGTGGTAAGAAGCACACTGTGAGAATGTGGGGATTGCCAGTGCTGTGAGAATTTTAATTCTCCTTTGACACAATGAACAACTGAGAATGGACACATCAGGACTTGGCAATTACTTGACTATTGTTCATGGGCAGGGAATTCTTTTCTTAAAGGCATGCTGAGCACAGCAACAGTACTCTGAAACCCTCTGTGCTCAGCATATGTCATTTGGAGGAAAACGACACAGACTGAAGAGATTTTGCCTTCCAGGTGTTATCTTCTTGACAAGCATAACTTGAGAACTCGGTGCTGTATTCAAGGTATTATTTTTCTGAGGAATTTTTATGAACAATTCTAAAGAGAAGGTAGACTCTGAAAGATATAATGAGGCTCCTCCACTCCCACTATGGAAGGGAACTCTACCCAGGAGATGCCAAGAATCCTCTTTCCAGAGATCACAGAACCTTTCACTGTGTCCACATCCTTTGTTTTCTATAATGGAAGTCCAAATAATCACTGAGTTAATTTTAAAATGAACTCTGACAAAAAGCCACTAATTCTACCCTCTGTGCCATTTTGCATTACACCATGGTGGATGTATTGCAAAGGAGACATATATGTGATGGCAAGACTTCCTCTGGCAGGAGCTGCAGAGCAACTTCATACAGAGCCTCCTCCAGGAAAAATGCAGATATAATCTAAAATGTGCTGAGATCGCTCATGATTTATTTAAATCCAAAATTAAAAGTCAAAGCTGTACAGAAACATTTCTCATTATATTTTGCTGCAACTAGGATAATAAAGAAAAATCCTTCACTCTACTGAATGTATAGCAAACTAAATTTGTCCCTTTTACTAATACAGTTTTAGTTGCCCTACTCTACCTCAAATTTTAAATTAATTCATTTTTGTCATGTACTCTTATTTTTCTCTATAAAACTGGCAAAACCAGATTAATTTCAAAAAACATTTCCCTTTTAAATAGTTATTTTTCAGTTTTAAGGGAAAATAGAAGCATCAGAAATTATGAACATCATTTGCCACTCAAATACATTTTTGTGCCAAGTTTTGGTATAAAGCAAATTTTCAGCTGAGTGACAAACCAATAAATATGTAGGCTTACAGTAGCTCTTCTGAGAAACTGAACTTCAAATAGTGTCTTTATAATACTGACAAAAATGTGCTAATTTTTATGCTTATTTTTCTTTCTTAGTTTGTTCCTGATGGTTAGGAAGTCGATCGTTCATTTTTCTACTGCCATTCACACCAGCTGCTATAAAGCAGCTATAAAAATACTCCCAGTACAGATCTTGACCGTAGATCACTGTACCTAGACCCAGCTGCAGATGGATGGAGCAGCTGGTCCAGAGAGGTGCTGTTCCTGACTCCCACACACACTTGGTCATGATGCATGAAGCAGCACAGTTGCTCCCCAGCCACAATTCCCATTCAGTCACAGATTTATGAAGTAATGAGCCGCCTACCCGAAAAAAACAAAACCAGCAGCTCTCCAGCACACTTTAAACAAACACCCAAGAATATTCCATAATTATAAATAACTGCAACTCAGCCATCAGATGAATTGCTAAAACTTTTTTTACATAACTTATTAAATGGGAAGCAAATAGACTAGTGCAAGGAAAGAAGGAAATATGCCTATGTAGGGAGAGAGCAACATAAAAATTGGTAATTATTTTTCAGGATATTTTCTCTTTTTTAACATCAGTGTGATGGTTGATGGGGCTGTCGTGCAATGATTTATGAATATTTCATGTAACCTGGCTATATTATAACATGAACATGCCAGCTTATCCTGACTTCAGCTATAAGAAAAGCAAGCAGGAAGTACAAAGAATGCTGTGAGATAAGATATGGATTCTGTAGTAAATGCCAATGTGCTGTGAAGGGACAATAGGCAGCCTACATCTTGTGAGGATGCAAAGTCCTGGCTACAAAGCAATTTGCATTGTTTTTCACTAGCTTGGGTACAGGGAACCATCAAGGATTAGTGGCCAAATGGAAATAGTCTCTCCAGAGGGGAGGCAGGAATTTCTCATGAGGTGTTTCTACATAGTCCTTTCTTGTGACCTGTGTGCAAAACAGACCTGGGCAATCCACCACAGTGGGAGATGATGGGGGTTTTGGTAAGGAGGGCATGGAGGGGGCTTGCTGTTCTAAAATTGATTTCTTCTTGGTGTTTTGCTTCCAGTTTTAAAGTATTCATTGAAAAAAGAACTAGTTACTGCAGCTGCCAGAGGTGGGGTGTTTTTAAGTCCTTGAACAGTGCATCTCCTGATACTGCATCAAGACATCGTGCTGGTGGAAGATACGCTTCTCTCCCCATGTCCAGTGCTAGGGTTTCCAGGTAAAAACAACTCAGGAACAGACAGAAGAGACACAGTGCATAATCTGAGCATCAGTGTTCAGCCTTGCCCTGGACGCTCCAGATCCCAGAGGTGCTGTGGGGCACTCCAGCAGCCAGGGAGATTCTTCCAGCAGTGACCATAGTCTCGAATAGACAAGAACTACACTTGTCCATCCAGTTTGATCTGATGGATAAGTAAAGTGAATCTGTAGAAAAATAACTGTATTGGACAAAGATTAGAAATAAGGGCCTGAGAGTCACAGTTTTAAAAGACTTACTTGCAAAAAGATTTATATAACTACATGCCCTGTTGTGCACCTTTCAGAAACTTAATATTATTTGACTTTGCTTAGTATTATTTAGTGCTGATAAGAAATATACTCACAGCTCTAAAGAACCCAACCTCCTATATACTATTTTTTCCTACAGAAGTAATATTGAGCTGTATTATTTACATTATTTTCTATCAATTTTTCTTGGAGAATCCACTGCTGACCTTCAGTCTTACAAACAATACAATAACAGTGGCTGATTTTATTTGATGCCAATCACCCTGGAAAGGGCAGGTTCAGTCCTTTAGGTCTCTCTTCTTCAATGAGCATAAGTAATTCAATGACTTGTCCTGTACCAGCAGGGAAAAGGCTACATTATCTAATAGTCTTCTTCCATCTCTAACTCGTAAGATCCTATCAAAGCCAATAGTTTAATTGTGTAACAAGGATAATGTATTTACAGAAAGCCAAGATAATGGAAATAATAAAATCAAGGCTGAGGAACTGTCCAATTTTAATAAGATAATATGTTGATTTTTTTTTTTTTTTTCCAGACAAAGATTTTCTTTTTTGTTCTTAGCAACTCTCCTCATTGACTTTGTCCTCTTTTTTGTTTTTTTTTTTTTGGAGAGCTCTTATATGAATGGAATCCCACAAGAAATTAAGCATAGCCATATATAAACTGATTAGTTAAGCAATGCATGACAGCAGGGGCTTGCATGCACAGAGACTGAAGGGAATTTGGGACAAAAGTCCAATCTGTGACCTTCCCAGGTACTAACATTTAGGAAGTGAGAGTATGCACTACCCTAGAGAAACCTGAAATGAAGTTCTTCTCTGACTTTTGCCTTCTCCCACAGAATTAATTGTCCTTGCTCATTCCATTAACACTTTATTTCACTGAGGTCAATCAATTCAGTAGCGCAGCAAACATAAGGGTTTTAAAACTTGGGTTTATAGGCAGCTTGGGCTACCTATATGTAGGCAGAATACAGCTAATTCCTTAAGGTGAAATTCTCCAACTTGTCCTCGCAACACAGCAGAGTTGTAACAAGCAAGTTTGTTTTAGAAGTAACAATTGGAAAAGTCTACTTTTTGTAGCACTCATGTAAAATGTACTCTTTGATATAAAGGAAGTCACTGTAATAACTCAACATGGTCATACAGATTTGTAAACCACAAAAAAGTAAAGTAAGTAAGCCCTTCCTTGCTTCCTGGGAAGCTTAGTTTTATTTCCAACAAGGATGGTTGCAAGCTAAAGTCCACTTCCAATATCAGGATGTGAACGAAATCTCAAATATGATCAAAAATTCAGTTTGCTGTCCTGTGGCCTCTCTGTTCTCAAGCACAGTGAAACATACCTGTTCACAAACACAACATGCTTCATTTGTTAGCTCAAACTCTGTAACTAGTTCTGGAGTTTTGTGTGCTGCTTTGAATGCTGAAATGAACCCCAGCATCATTTTCCATTGAGCTCTTTTAGACTTGAGTTTATTTTAGAGGAATGTGAGAGTAAATGGCTCTGGAGGAAAGCTTGTTAGCAGTATGGCATTTCTCAACCTGCCTTCCCACAGCCCCTGAGCAGTGGGTGTGCTGTGCTTTTTGGGGTTCAGTGCCCTTTTCCACTGGCTCTGAAGGATGCCTTTTTGTGCTGTACTGGCTCACCTGCTTAATAATAGTAAATTGTTATATAATCATTAACCAACCAATATCTGTTAAAGCAAACCCAAAATAAGGAAAAACAGATGTTGTGTTCTGTGTTTAATGAAAAAGGCTTATGCATCCTCATGCTGTATTGTCTGACCTTTCTTGGGTTTGGACCTTATGTACCAGACAGAGGTATTTACCACATAATCCATGTATTTGAATGCTGTTTACAGATTACCCAGAGTACAGCTGGAAAAGCAAAACAGCAGCCCCTGGCAAATGTGCTGATGAGCACAACCTTTGAGCAAAGGGAAGCAGGACACCTGAGAGCTGCAGATCCCAAAACACAACTGCTGGCATGCCCTGTCCCCTGGAGGCATATGAAAACTTTTACACTTAACAAGAAGCCAGAACATTGCACTCTCTTCACAATTTCACAACTAGGTGAAGAGGAATAAATATCACCCCATCAGCAGTGCACTTTAATTATTTCGTTCTGCTGCAGGAACAAAAATGCATCATTAAAAATTTTCCAGATAGAAACAGTTTCTGACACATCCAGAGTGAATGGCAGCTCTTCATGGTTGAATAGAATAAGTACTTAACCCATAGGGCTGATAGTAAATGGAAATGGTGGGATGATTTCTGCATAAATGGGGAGCACAAGTGAAAATTTCTTTTTTCAGAGAGGGCAAATCGCCTCAGAGATAGCATTGACATGGCAGTAAATCAAGATGCAATACCTTTAAAGGTATTTGACCCCATTTTTCTGGCATAACTCAGGCTATTTCCCTCTTAAGGCAGATTTTATAGCCTCATTGAAATAATTCTCTTATGGTAATCAAGGCTTCAATAGGGTCATCATTCTCTGTGCGTGACTCAGTCACCACTGGAATCCCCCCAAAGAGGCAGGAATAGCAGCAGGAACAGCAGCTGCTCCCCCCTCGATTCAGCACTGGCAATGTTACTCTAGTAACACACTCTGCTGACACTGCAGGAAAGCAGCGTCTCTCGAGGGATTCAATCCACTGCTATCATTTCCAGTATTAAGCTGTAAAGTCATATAGAGATGCTAAAATTAGTGTCTTTGCTATCAGAACTGTATTGAAAACCACTCCTCCACCCTCTCCCTTATTGTCCTATAGGAAACCAACACCTTTCCTCTCAGGGGAAGCCTATCTACATGATTTTGGCCCTCCGTGTATTGAGTCAGATCAAAGGTTCATCCAGTTTAGGAACTTGACTTACAGTGAGCAGCCACTGATGCTCCGGAAAGAATAAGAGGAGGTCATGTGTAGAGTGAGCCCTGCCCTGCTATGCACCTCTAGTTTCTGATAATCTAGATGTACTGACTGTTGTTGAATGAAATACACAACTTCTTTCTGTTGTAATGCAAAGTAATGCTTTTTGTTTTCAGCTTTTTGTTTGCTTGCTTGTTTTTAATCTGCTGACAGCCAATTTCACTGTTTTCCCTCTTTGCTCTTTGTCTTACCATGGTCTACAGATACAAATGTGACAATTTTCCAACTATGCCAGTTGCTGTAATTAAAGATACAGTCTGTCTTCCTGCAAACTTGTTCTGCCATTGGCTGCTTTCTAGTTCTTGTGTTCTGAGATATGATGATGAATCCACCTTATTTGTATTATTCAAAAAATCCATGGTTTTATACACCTTATCAGATTTTCTTCCAACTGCTCTTGTCTGGATGAAAAGCCCAGGTCTAGCCTCAATTCTAACAGAAATGAGAAGAAGGATATAATGGTATAGCAGCTGAGATGCTTTGTCAAGCTAGTCAAGAACAATTCACCAAAGTATTTATTCTTGGAAAATGTCAGTTTGTAGAAACTTAGTATTTGTCCAGGAACATCCCAGTCTTGGAAAATCTTTAGTAAGATGTTTCGCTAGTCAGAGTAGGTTTTCTGGCCAAACTGAAAGCAGAAATCAGGGAATAACTGCACAGCCTTTAGCTGCTGGGATGTAACAACATGGAAATGCAAATGTCATTCAACCTATCTTCAGAACCACAGTGCTTATACAAAGTTAAAGAAATGCTCACTGGATTAAGCTGTTTGTGATTAATCCAGGCCAAAGAAGGAACCAGTAGGATGGTATATCGAACCCACAAATTTTCACACTTGTGGCATTACTCGAAACCCTCTGACACAATGCATTCCATTCTCTTTCACCCTAGGGGTCTTTTACCAAAACTAGCAACATAAAGAGCCCTCAAATAGTAATGCAAAAAAAAAAATTAAAAAATTGCTATCCAAAGGAAAGGAGTTCCACATCAAATGTGTGTTTCTGCCTGAGAAACATACAGATTGATCTGAAATTATAACAGAAAGGGAAATCCTCCCCCAGAACTGTGTAACTTGCCTTTTTGATGGAATAGTGGCTTGAGCTGCATCTGGACACCAGGCTCTGTCTTTGGTGAACTTGGCTCCAACATTTTGCTTTGGAAGAGAGCAGGGTAAGAACAGATTCATCATTTTTTATTCAGAAAGCTAAAGACTGAGGCATCTAAGGGTCATTCCTGGTGAAAGGCAGTTTTTGGATTGTATACCACAGTTCTCAGATACTCAGCATGTTGCTGCTTGTTTTGTATGAAGTCAGCTGTAGTGCTAGTGAGCATCAAGGATGTCATAGCCAACATTTCACTTCTTGGCTCAGTTAACAATTGCAGAGTAGATGCTGCTGACTGTGAAAAGCAGGGAATGAAATATTTGTACATGGAACTCAGTCCTGAGTATGTTTTACTTAACTCTAAAATGTTTCAAGATTTTCTTCTTTTGCCAAGTTTAATACTGATATTATTTCAAAAGTAACAACCAAGGCAAATCCTTCCAAGTGCTCCATTTCCTCAGCAGTAGCTGAATTCCACATTAAATAACTGCTGTGTGCATATAGTGCCAACCAGAGCAATGCAAAGATACCACCTAGAGTTGTACAGCAATATCAGCAGCACAGCAGTTCCTAACAGCAAAGCAGACTGATGCATCATTTCCAGCCCTGGATGTGGTGTGGGTAACTCCAGAGCAGTAGGTGGTTTCTTTAACCCACTAGCCTGAAGGGATAGTGAAAAAGAAGTATGTTTTGAAAAAGTGTCTCTTTACTTTTTTTGCTCCATGTAATTCTCTTTCACATTGGAATAGTTTTCTTTCTCATTCTACTGCTAGGAAAGCAAGTGAGCTTTCAGTGGGGCTGAACAAAAGTGGAAAAAATCAGTGAAGAATCAGTGTTCTTTACTATTTAAGCACCATGTATGAATACAGCTTGGAACAAATGTACCTCTGCTGACAGGTGGAAAAGAGAGACTTACTTGTGTTGATATAGCTGTATAAGAAAGGAGCTAAATTATCACTTTTCCCTACCATTCAGTATCCATGCTGGGAAGAGAGCTTATTATCTCTATGACAATTACTCTCCTGTGCATTGCAATATGGAGAATAGCTCAGCTAAAGCATGTTGTCTCTGCTGAACTAAAAATGACAAATTTCACAAACTCATATTCAATGTCAGCTTCTCCTTTGTTCTTCAATTTTTGTGATCCACAAGATTAATCTCCTGGTTAAATCACTTAACAGCTACAATAGTTACAGCTTTATTGTTTTCACATTATCCAGCACATCAAAACCCAAGCCAAAACACAATCACCCAGGCCAAATTTTTGAGAGGGTGTGTCTAGGAACAAGTTTTTCTTTGTGAATAAGGAAGCATTTATATGAGGTTTTGATTAAAAGTGAATACTGTATAGCAAGTAACAGAAATACTAATTTCTTAGTGATGCTTAGAGCAAAATGTCTCCTGTTCTGTGCTGTACTGTTGGCTAAAGTGGAGAATATGATTTGTACTCTTATTTTACCTACACCATGTTTTGATGTCCATAGTTCTCCATGTTGCAACGTTTCACAAAAATGCAAGGTCAGGTTAAGAAAGTCATGGATTGATGGATGTTACAAATATATCCTGGAGAATTATCAAAGATAAAGAATTAATGATACACACCTAAAATAACCTAAACCCCTCCAGAAAACAAACACACAAGCAAGCAAAAAACTCCCATAAGTAAAGAATTATGTAATCTTTTTATCAGAACTTTATAGAATGCTTTTATATCACTAAAAATATTTCTTCAGCCTGCTAGAAAGACCCAGTTCTTCAAGACCCGGAGATTTAAGTTTTTTTTCAGGATAATACAGCTGATTCTCACTATGACATGCATAAACCCCTTATGATTCCAGTCTTAATTCAATTTTCTCAGTCTAATTAAAAAATTCATATCTGTTTTCTGAAATCAGACACTTCCATAGAATCAGAGGCTTTGCAGAAGGCATGGTAGATTAGATCTCCCAGATTTTCTTTGTCTCAAAAATCAGATATCTTCTCAAAGCAAGTGAATGAGCTAGTACATAAAAATTACCTTAAACTGACTTTTTTTCCATTTTCATTTGCACCTTTCAGTTCTTTCTTTTGCAGTTTGTCCTACAGTCTCATCTGCTTTTAAGGCGAGACCAGCAGCCCCAGCACTGCCTGCAGCTGCCAGATGGAGGCAAGTCCTGGCCCAAGCCCCCTCTCTGCCCCAGACTTTTGCAGAGATCTTACATTATTTTATTTGTCTGTGACTTCAGTGGTTATCTCTGAAATGGAACTGCCCTTCCTTTAAACGAAGTTGGGAAGAGATTTACGGCGGTGGTCAGTCGCACCCTAAATCTGCCTCACAGAAATAGCTGCGTGCAGGCTCTTACATGCACACACCCAGAGCTCTCTTCGGCATTTTGCAGCTTTTAAAGAGAGCTTTTTCTGCTCTAGAAAACAGGAGAGCACTAGGCAGTTTTCTTCTCAGGCAACATGTCTTTCTGTGAGTGTTCACGAGGTCCATATACACACCTAACTGAGTACCAAAGAGTCTCTGATAAAGGTTCTGGATGGCTCCTGGGAAAGGAAACCTGACTGGCAAAAGGTTTCTTCCTGTTCTGCAGAAAAACACTGATGCCTCCTGATTGCCCACGTTACCAACTACTGCCTTTGCAAAAGAAGGTAAAACATGAAATTCAAGGCACTCTGCATTAGAAGAGACACAAAAGAAGCAGAAGGAATAAATGTTGCGAATGTAGCTGTAGGGGATAAAGCTATTCTCTTTCCACTAAATATATCTGCAGAAGAACACTTGAGATAAGCTTCATTATCTTTCTATAGACACCTTGCTAACACAGGTGGGAGTCACTTAAGTAACTCGCAGATGAAGGGTTTGCTCAAGGTCAAGCAGAGTCTGTCAAAGTCACTGTTAACTCAGTGGAAAAAAAATATATTGAAAGCCTCCCATAAAAAAACCCCTCTTTTTCTCTTTTCAAAATGCAAATTTCCTCAGAGAATGTTTTCTCATACAAGTCATGAACAAATGTTTGATTTTTTAATTGTGATTTTTTAAGGCCCTGCATTTTTCATGTCTTTCCAGTGTTTTGTGTGGACAATACTGCATCCCTCCTCTTAGCTGTAGTCGGTGCCAGTTGTGGAATCTGGAAGTACTGATTTCCAGACCCTTGTACTTAAGTATTTCATTTTATGCTTCAGTATTTCAGAAATATTATGGTTAAAAGAAAGAAAAGGGAAAAAAAAAGGAAAGGGAAAAAAAAAAGAGAAGAGAAAAGAAAAGAAAGAAAACTCCCCAAACACAGCTCCAAGTGAATCTACATAAAGCACACAGAAATGTAGATCCTGGATTGCATCCAGGACTCCTGGTTTCCTGTGACACTTGCAAGACAAAAGTTAGGGCAGCATGCAGCAAAAAGATACCATGCTTTTCCAGCACTGATAGACTTTCCACATCTGCAATGCCACAGCTATAGAATTATCTCTCTTGCAGGCTGTACTGCCTGGGTTTGCAGGGCCATAAATCAAGGCTATCGTCTGGCAATTGGGAAAGAGCTTTTAAATAATTATTTTTAAAAAATCTATTCCTTAAAAAAAAAAAAGTAACGCCAATTAACTTTTTAATCTTTCTGATATTTTGTTTGGTAGTTTGGGTTTTTTTTTTCCCCTTCCCCTTTTCCTTTTTTGTAGTAAGCAGTGGGTTCATTCCATGGGAGCTGCTGGAACAGGGACTATCAGGAAAAGACAAGTGTGCCTTCAGAGATGACATTTTTAATTAATAGCTGAGGATAGTCTAGGAGCAAAAATAGGCTAGAATGAAAATCTGGATTTAAATATTATTGAACTGGGATCAACTCATGCAAAAAAATTCAGGTACATTACCTTCAGAAGCAGGTCAACCAAAACAGCAGAACTGAATTCAAACCTGGTTTGAACCAGGTCTAAAATAAACAGCTTGATCTTGCATCTCATTACTTGATACTTATCTTTGTTATACCCACATTAATGGACAGACAGTATTTGTGCTCTTCATTTTTTTAATTATTTTAAATTTTTGTTGTGTAAGAAAAATTCATAGGTTTCTTGGAAGGAGAAAAAAATATGTGCTTTTTAGGGAGGGGCCACCTGTTTTTCTGAGGAATCATAATGAAAAAGAAAATTTTTATCAGTTGGGAATCTGGACATGAATGCTGGTAGGAAGGCAGTTGAAGTGCTACAGCACCATCTCCTGGAAGTCAGACATTTCTGAATTTCTAGACCAAATTTAATACATAGTCACACAGAGAGATGAAATTTATCTTGAGGTTAATTTAATACATTTCTCTTCACAAAAATACTGTAACAGAATATGAAGCTAATAAAACCATTTCCCATGACTTATAATATTTGCAAGTAAATTTTTCCATATAGGAGTTTGCTGCCAACAGGCAGTACTTAGCCCTTAAACTCAAGCATTTGATACTAAATCATGAGGAAAGGGAGACATAAAATTTGACAGTAAATTTAGTTAGAGTGTCCTTCAACAAAAATGTATTTCTTTAGTTTTTAGTAATTTATTGTGAGATAATAATAAAAATATCTAATCTGAAAAAAAGAAATCTAGCTAATTCTGGAAAAAAGCTTTAAAAACAGCATTTAAGAGTTTGAGTTTTTAAATTATCAGGTTCTGCTGTCCTAGAATCAGCTTTATAACCCAGTAGCATAAATTAGTCTTCAAAAAAAAGGATGGTCAATGTGTAAATATGGATTAAATATATATATATATATATAAGTGTTGCATCTTTTTGCCATGAGGATTCTTGATAATTTCCTCTCAAATATGTCCTGAAATGTTTTAGCTGATGATAGTATGTCCAGGCAAATTTTTCCCTGAAACCAAGCGTTTTCCTCTGTGCTAAGGAAACAATTTCCCACTCCCGCTGGGGATGTGACTCCCTGCCTAAACACGTCCTGCTTATCACCAGCTCTGCCTTGGAAGCTGTCCCCAGTGCTGGTGGCCGATAGCTTGTGCCGGCTGCTGGTGCATACCCTTCTGAAATGGTGCTGGCCCTCGGGCACAGGGGATGGTGCAGAGCAGAACTGCAGTCCAAAGAGCCCTGGCTGAGGCCATTCGCAATCAGGGTCTGGCACTTCAGCTCTGTTTCCCAGCTCAGGTGTCTTGTGTTGGGACTAAATATCTTACCCTGGTTTTGTTCCGTATGCATTTTATCTGCAGAGGGGTAGACCTCCTTTTTAAAAACAGTGGAAAACACTGGGTTTAAAAAGGAGGATTTAGATGATGTCTAGCAATAATAACTCAGAGAGCCCTGGAAAGTGTTCTGCTCTGCTACAGCAATATTGATGAGCATAACAGGCACTGAACAGAGCTCAAGAGGCTTTGCGACAATTTGCCCTCATGTACGACTGCCGAGGCACATTTTGGCTTTTCTTACACTGAATTCTTCCCTCTTTCCCGCCTGCTCTCTGCAAGAAGCCGTGTCTTGTTGAGACACATCCAGAAACAGCTTATGTTTTTGCCGTATTCACATTTCTGTTTCAAATTTACAGTGTGAAATGTCTCAGCCAAGTTTGGCAGCGCGGGCAGCTCGCTCCATCCCGCGGCGCTGCGCTGCGCTCCCTGCGGCGGGGGCGCTGGCAGGCTCCCCTCGGGCGGCTCCAGCCCCAGCGCCCGGGCAGCGCACCCGGCACGGCTGCGAAACCCCACACCGTTTGCCAAAGCCGGGACAATGCCGCCTGTGCTGCCATTCCATCCGCACCCCGTCTGCAAGGCCGCGCGTTCCCTGGGCGCAGGGAGGGAATGCTGCGCGTTCCCTCCGGGGCGCTTCCTTGCCCTTCTGCCGCTGCGCCCCGTGCCGAACTGCGGCACCGCCTGGGTGCACCCCTCAGGAGCAGCGAACTGTCCCTGAATGGCATGACAGGCTCCTCAGAGCGTCTCTGCAGCAAGGGGCTTCAAATTCTGCTCCTCTGAGCATTGCTGACCCCGTCAGCTTTCACCGAGACAGGAATTCGAACTGGGCACACAACAGGTTAATACAATAGTGCTTTCAACGTGAAAAATAAATCCCTGTGCAGACAAATCATGAAAAAAATCTCATTTAAAGATAATGTTTAGGATAGGACTTTTCCAAAATTATTCCGGTGATGAGTGAATCATAGCTAAAGACTCAACTGTTTCATATAAAAAAAAAATAATCATAGCAAAATAGGATTAGAAGGAACCTCAAAAACCTACTGCTCTATGATAAGATCAGTTAGACTTTCTAATTACACCCTAACTATGCCTTGTAAGTATAGACATACACCATACCTAAATCTCCTAATCACCAATTAACCTCTTCCACTGGTTCACTAACTTATACTTTTTTTTAAATTAAATTTTAGTAAGCTTTCACAGTGTCTGACCTGAACATCTTCTGTATTTCTTTGATTCCCTTGTTCAGTACATCTCTACTGCATGTGAAAAACAGATTATCCTTTTCCTCTCTGCATGAGCTCTTTACATTCTTGAAGCCTTTGTTGTTTTGTCTTTAGGTTTTTCTTCTTCAGGTTCCCTTGCCCTCTCCTTTAGCTATTCATGACAATATTTCCTCATTCCTCATGCTTTTTAGACCTCTAATTCAGCTTGCAGAAGGTTCACTTAATTCTTGCAGTACAGTACTCAGAGCTGTGGTACAAGAGAAGCTGAAGTGCTTAGCACCAAGCAGAAAACTTCTGTTAGCAATACTTCTGTCCTGCTTTTTGCGGCTTTGGTTTGGTTTTCTTTTTAGATATAAAGATATCTCCTTTCTTGTATGTTCTTGTTGTATTCTGTCATCAAATGCACATTGTATTCTATTATTCAAAATTCTGAAATGGATAAAAGCTCACCCACCACTTGGAAATCCGGTCTTTTTTGCATGTGAGCTCTTCAAAGTCAAAACACTCTCATCCTTGAAACACAGACTGGGGTCATGTCAAATGTATTCAAGATTGACTGTGTGATGAATGTTACGGTCCAACATGAAGACAAAAAACAAATGGGCTGAGAATTTGGGTCCATTTAGAACAATGGCAAAACAGAGTTGGCCTGAGCTTCTATCCATCATACCTGGCTCAAAGGACTTCTAAGCTCAAGAGTCATGCCAGCATCAGCTGTAGATTACGTATTTTTTTATGATTTTTGTGAAATTCCAGGAGAAAAAATGCTGAAACTGCACATGTTACATATCAAAACCACCTGGACATATGTTGCTTCAACTATTGACATTGCATCGTGACAACTGAAATAGCATTGCATAAATCTCTCTAATACCCTTCATGAAGGCCATCAATAATTTTTAAGTGTTCATAACACTGAAGTGTAAGATAGAGAAGACAGTGTTTCTCCTTCGGATGTAAGAATGCATTGCACTTAAACAAAGCATTTTTAATAAACTCTCAATAATGAGAAAGTACATAGTGACATGGTGATGGTCTTGATTCTCCTCAGTTACCTCTGACAAATTTAATACTTTAAGCGACTTCACTTGCACTGTTTTTCATTCTCTACTCTCTCACAGTTGTAAAATGGACTCACTTAAAGATACAGTTTGAAAATTGCTTCCTGATCAGAAATATATGAGAGACATGGAAACATATAGCTCTTATTTTCACATCTATACATTCAAGACAGTGAAAATTAAAGTCTTCCCTGAAACAAATAGGTTTATGAACCTTACAGCCCACTATTTTCCTGGTTTAGGAATAGCAGAAAAGGTATTAACACTGTAAATGTTGTAAAGATTTTGCAATTTGAAACAGATTGGTAAAGGCCTCCGGGCTATATAATAGAAGATACTAGGAAGAATATAATCAGTTGGACATGTAGTGAGTAACAACATTAAAATTAAAATTACAGATTATTATATTTGCAACTTATTTCCCCTTTCTTCTTTGCCTTGAAATTTAGTCTGGGAATTTCTCTCCACACCAGAGAGCCTTGCTGGTCATGGACAGGCCCAATAGCACCGACAGATCCAAAACCCCAGGTGCCACACGCAGGCCACTGCTGCACCATCTGAGTCAAGGGGGAAGGGGCTGGCCCTGGTTTGTTCTGTGTGCAGCTGCAGATTGCTGTGCCCAGCATCAGGGGTGGATATTTCTCCTCAACAGGCTCATCTCCCTTATGGAGCTAAGGGGTCAGGACGTGGGATAAAAGCAAAAAGGATGCTGAAAATAGACCACTGCAGCTAATGAGAGGAAAGGTGATGAAAGTTGTTGTGAGAACTGAAAGGAAATGTTATACAGGATGAAGTGCTGGAGTTTGGAAAGAGCCTAAATATCTCAGCCTCCACAAGGCTCCAAAAGGAGCAGAAATATTGGGAAACCTTGAAAATCACAACCTCCAGGAGCAAGGGTTCCATGCTGGCTCATCCCACCCTACCAGGTAACCCACACCTCCACACCTCTCTGTGAGTGGGAAGGGTATGAGATCTGTCCCCAGAGAAATGAGGCAGCAGAATTAAATTGAGGAGGAGGAGGACAAAGAGCCTGTTAGTCACCTTGAGCTGAAGGTGATGGTAAGGAACAGGAATTTCTATTTATATATGCACTAAATACAGCCTGAAAGCACAGGAAGGGCAGCTTTGAGTTATCGGCCCTGCAAATGGAGGGGAACAGACTTGACCACTTAGGGAGAGAAAGTAAAACAAGGAAAGGTGGAGGTGAAAACTGCACATAACCAGCTGACAGGAAAAGTGGGGGGAAAAACCAACTTGCCTAAGGAAATCACAGAAAAAGCGTCAAAGTAAATGAAAAAAAACCAGGAGAGGATAAAATTGTAAAATTCAAAGCAAGGACTGTGCATGCCTGCTAAAAACTGTTTCATTATGACTGGTGAGGGCTTCAGGGAATCTGAAGACTGTCAATGACGCAAAGATGACATATTACGTTACGTTAAAGATGTAGTTAAAAACTGCATTACGCCTAGAAGAAAAATAGGAGTTTGAAAAAATATCATTGCTGAAACAAGACAGCAGGTACAGGAGTAGTTGCTTTTAAAAGCTAATATAATGCTACCATTTTATCAGACTCAGATCCAGGGAAAATCCAGGGAAACTCCTATTCCTTTTGTCCTCCTGAGTTGAAAACCAGAAATCTGATAGGACAGGTACGAGAAAAGTGAGGTGGTATCAGAAATCATACTTAGAGTGCAAATGTACATGAGAGAGGAGGAATTAGACTGAGGATGAGGTAACACTTTAAAGTTCAAAAAAAAAAACCCAAAAACCAGCAACCACTTCTCAGTTAAAATTCCATTTTTTTCCTGCTCCTTATGAATAACATTTAGCAACAGCTATTCTAGTCCTTTGCCCAACTTTATTCTGAGACCACTGATTGCTCTGCAGTAACCAAAGATTTAAAAATCTCTGTCAGACTTAAACAGAAGAAAATATACTAATTCTCATCATGAAGAAAAACATGAGAGCAGGAAAAAAGCAGTAGAGTGTAGAGTGTACTGTGTCTTGTTCTGAAAAATCATACCATGGGCATAACTCTGATTTGCTATAGAAAAATAATCACACAGTAAGCTGGAAAATAAGCTTTGCCACCTTCTTTGCCACTTTCCTACCTTTTTTTTTTTTTTTGCAGTCTCTCCATATCTTTCTCTATCATCACATCTCCAGCATTTGGATTTTTTAGAAACTGAGATTTTAAGAACCTCCTAAGGTACTTTGCTGATTTTACTGACTGAAATAATAATTGTCCAAATTTTATGCCACATTGTTTAGCAGTAGTTCTCAGAAGATTTTCTTGAATAGGTCTGTTTGATTTCTATCAACAAATAAGTAACACCTGGCTCACAGGTGGCTCTTCTTTGAAAGGACTTTTATAATATTATATACAGACATAATATGAAAATGTAATAGCAGGTGACTAAATATCAGTTTGCTCTGAAAACAATTGAAATTAGTTTAAAATATCCCAACACCATTAACCCCAATGGCTTAAGTCAGACTCAATTGCATATTTCCTTTAGATTCCTCTTCATGTCCCCTGCCAAAAGCTATTAACTTTGCTTTGTTTAGTTTGTCATAAAAGGTGTCAACATAGGAGCGTCAGAAGAGCAAGCAGGGAGTTTAGGTGCTCCCCTGGAGATCTTGGGGGGGAAATGCTGCTGAGCTTAGTGGAGAACTCAGTCCCAGAAAGGAATGGGGTCCTGGTCAACCCATTGAACTTAAGCACAGAGGTTTAGTCCAGACTGTTGGTCTAGTCTTAACATGTGGCTCAGAGGCAGCAACTGTGGGGGTTAGCTACCACTGGAGAAATGCTGATTAGAAAATTGGAACTAAAAACCTCTTCAGAACATCAGCTGACAGGGGATCATACTTTGATTCAAATTTCAGTTTCAGCTTTGAAGTATTAATTCCGGGACTGAGAAGGTTCGTTTCGCATAGAAAGGTTGGGATCACTTAAACAGCAACAGATGGCAGCAAGAGAGAGCTACTCAAGGAAATTAGAATAAACCAAGAGTTTACAGGCTATGAAAAAGAAGGTAATAAGGCTATGTGATTTCTCCCTGCTAGAGCTGTCTCAGCAGCCAGCTCTTCCTTCACCTGCCCTCAGGGGAGCTAGGATCCCAACTGTAGATGTTTTTATCTGGGTCACAGTCCAGATTTTCAGGGAATGTGGTTTACAGCAGAATCCAGAGAGCCAGGAAGTGCAATTTCCTAGAAATCAAATGGAAGAATTACAGGAAGAGAGGGTGGGCTGAGAAGTATGAGGGAAAGCAAACACTTCATAGATGTACTAGACATGGAGACTCCAAGAACAAGGAAGCTGAGGTCTGCAGAAGCCCCAGCAAAAGAAAAGGAACATATTTCTCCACAGGGAGAAAGTTGGCTGTGACCTACTATTGCTGGCAGATGGAGCTTCAGCCTCAGCTGGCAATCTATTAGGCTTTAAAAAAAATTAGTAAACTGTCTTGGCAATGAGAAGAAAACCAACTGCATTGCTGAAGGAAGAAAAACCACATGCTCTGAAGGCTCAGTGGCTCATGCCCCCTGCTCGCAAAAGAAAATGAAAGGTGTCAGTGGCTGGTGACTCACTTCTCTGGGTAACAGACACATCCATTTGTTGGTATGACCTAATGTTTATGGAGAGGCTTTGCCCAAACCAGAGCTATTGCACAAGTTTGCCAAGGCTTGTTCAGCCCTCTCACACCTCCTCCACATGGCTCATTCCCTTGGGAGACAATGCCACTGCTCTAGGAACAAGCAAGGGAAAACCATAAGAAACAGCAGGGATCCTAAAGTGATGGCGAGAGAACTGGATCCTCAGCTGGAGTTCTTATCAATCCCACCAGAGAGGGTAAAAGCCCAAGCAAGGACAGACACATCCTGGAGATAAATATATGGCTGTACAGATGGTGAGGCTTAGAACACTTGGGTTTCCTGAAGGGGGAGGAGGTATTCATAATAGGGTCATAAGAGGGATGAGAAGGAAATGACTGAATCAGTTGTAGACATGTGTAAAGTGTTTTGTCTTATATGATGCAGGATGCACATGTTCACTCTGAGATCTGGAATCTGGAGGGAGACAGAACTGCTGAAATTCTCCAGGGTAATAACAGAAGGAGGAAAGGACATCTTTGGAAAAGAAATAAAACAGGATGCAGAGAATGCAAGCCTGGGTGTGTTTAAATTTATTTTAGCCTTTCCATGGTTAGGTACCTAATTTAAACTAGTCATGTAGCCTCAATCAGATCCTTTCACCTGTCCTAGACTGCTCTTTTATGATGGAAGAATTGCCTATGAAGGAGTTTGTCTCTACATGGACTCAGAAGGAAACCTAGATAATAAAGTGCCTAAGATAGCTAAAAATCAGAATAAATTTTTATCTCTTTCACAGATCTGAGTGGAAATCAAATCCCTTCTTGACTTGATTCTGATCAAAAAGGAAAACATGACTGAAAATGAGGAGGGGAAGGTAAATTAAGGGAGAATGAACAGTGAAGTGGTAGAATTGATACATCTTGGAAATGGAGGAGGAGAGAACAGTGGAAAAACAGGACAGTGGGCTTCAAAGAAAGAGATTTTCATAACTCAGTGAACTGAATAATAAGACCCATTAGGAAACACAACTATAGGAGAGAGCCCAACTGCAGCTGGAAGTTTCTTAAAAAAGACACAAGAAAGATGAATGGCAAAGTATGATGAAGAGTGGCCACTGCAGAGCCTGATTTAACTTTTTTTCAGCAGCATTGCAAACAGAACAGAAGTGAAATCTTTCACTCCCTCACAAGTTCCTTTCTCCCCTGTCTCTTAATTTCCTTTTAGCTGTAATGAAAAATAATATTACCTCTAAGTTCTACTTCAAATTCTCCTTGAAAGCAAATGAATGAACATAGTAGTGAGATGCTTTAGCTACCTCTTCAGTATTTCATTCTCAAGAAAGAAATTAATATAATATACAAACTGGACAAATTCTTAATGACAAGCATGACAAATGACATAAATATGAAGAGCCAATGCCAGAAAGAACAAAACACAAGAAAATTTCAATACAGTTGTCACCAAAAAAAAAGAAGAAAAAGAGCAACATTAAAGCATTCCACAATTTTTTAAGTAGTAAGATCTATTCTTCTGCTTAATGGAAAGGGAAGGCTACTGACAGATGTTGCCGATGGATCTGAAGAGTTTCACGGGTTTTTGGCTTTAGTTTTCACCAACTGTGATTAGATAGCTAACACAATCAGCATCAATGTCAAAGGAGCAGGAAGTGTGCTGGCATAGAAACAGAGCATCTTGGAGAGTATCTAAATAAGTTAACTACTTTCAAATAATTTGATACTCTTTTTAAATTCTCCTCAGAGAAATTAGGGCACTGTCCAGGGCAATGCCAGAAAATGTAGTCTTTATAGAGGATAGCTGGGGTCCAGAAGACAGAAGAGAAAAAGTAGAGCATAAGGTGTATAAAAAGAAGAAAAGGTGTCCTCAGATATTTACAGACTGGTGGAGCTTAACTTCAGCTCTAGAATGACACTGGAATAAATAAATATGAAGAAAAAGGTTATAAGTATTTGACACATGAATCAGTAAAGATGAAACACTGTTGAATCCATTGAAAGACCTTTGATGGCAGAATAAAGGGCTATGCGGATAGGAAAGAAGAAATAACCAAGTATGCCACAGTTGTGTTTCTTTAAGATTTGACTGTCTTCTATCCCAATTCTATAGGCAGTTTAGGAATATATGGTTAAAATAAATAAATGCAACATCAAGACAGGAAGATGCATAAAGATGGGATCTACAAGGTTCTGTGGTTGGTCTGGTAGTCTCCAGACTAACATTCAAATTATTTAAACATTAAATAATTTGGACAGGAGAACAGAAATAAGTTTTTGAAATCCAGGGTTGTACTGTTCTGTATTTGTAAATATAGCAGACAGTGAAATTATAACTCAAAATGACTGATAAATTGAATGTATTCTTTATGTCAAGAATGGCATTGAGATATCAAATAAATGACATGAAATAAATGGGACACGATTCAACAACGCTGTGTACAAAACATGCCACTTCAAGAGATAAACAAAAGTGAAGTACATCAGCAAATCAGCTGGGTGCAGGTAAAGATCTTAAGGCTAAGGTGAATAACAGAGCACATAAACTGATGGTTCAAAGAAAGCGTGACTTCAGCCAGAGCTCCATTCCAAGTGTATTTCTAAAAAACAGGACACTTTTGGAGAGGCTCCAGAGGTCACTGACAACTCTGATCAAAAATCTGAAGGTAAAGATCCAGAAGATCTAGCAAGGAGACTTCAACTCACTGCTTTGGGATTTTCATTGGTTGTTGTTTTTTAAGTGCAAATAGAAGTGAGGGAGAGACTTAAAAGCAGTTTTCAACTACATCAAAGTTCACTGAAAAGGGAGAAGAAATTTTTGGCATTAGTTGTTCTGAATTTTTTTTCATGCACACAGAATGAGTGAGACAGAACATGTACTGGGGATTTAAATTGAAACAGTAGAAGTTTTCACAGTTTTCTCACTGTAAGGAGAAGGAAATTCCAGATTATTTTGACAAAGATGATTACAGTATCCTCAAGTTTGTTGACCAAGTTAGGCATACAGGTAAACACAGTAATAAGGGAGGGAGGGAGGGAAGAATTTTGCATTAGGTTTAGGCATTTTGGGTTGCTTCTTTTAGGCTATTTCCTACATACTTTGAATCCATGATCTTAGAGAACAAAAATTATTCAGAGCAATATTAACCTCTTTTTTTACTTCAGTCCTGTTGTCAGTTGTTGGAAATGGTATCCATTTTGAGAAAGATAAATGTGAGGAAGAGAACATAACAATCATGACACTAGAGCTGCAGACTGCTCCGGGTGAAAAATCTGTGATGGACATCACTGTTACTCCTGTGAGAAACTGCACCTCACTTGCAAATGAAACTCACTGTACAGCATCGAGTTATTCTGGAGGAACTGAGCTATCCATGATCCTAGATTTAGGAAGCTATTTTTAGACATCCTTGGTATAGACTACAAAGTATCTCAAAGGCTCAGATGACAAGTTGTGTTGCTGACACATTCATATTATGGAGTATAAATTAATCCATGTGAGGGGTGAAAAAGATGCAAACAGCCATTCCCTATCACTCAGGTAGAGCATTCTTTCATCAGTAGGATATGACTGAAAGTTTTACCCACAGGCACCTGGGCTCAAAATCTTTGACATCAGTCAAAAACCCTTTTAATCTCGGGAACTAACAGTAGAGGGCTAAACTCAGCTTTAAATGTATGTAAAATGAAAAATAAAATTAAAAAGGAAAAACAGAAACAACAGGAAAACCATTAATTTCAGCTCTTAGTTTAGTGAATTTTTATCATAAATTCTAATGAAAAACAGATATGACAAGCCCCTAAAATTGTTTATCTTCAGGTTGTGAACTAGAGACAAAAGGAATTTGTGTTATTTTCTTGATTTAATAAAGGCTGATATCTTGTTCCATGTGAGAAGTAAATAAACACAGGTAGTTTCCTTTATGGTTAAAAAAAATTAAATTTCCATTCTAATTATTTTGAAACTGTCTTATATCTCTCTGGTTTTTAATGCATATCTTAATCCTACAGTTTCATCCTTACTAAGGCCAATTTTAAATTTTCTTGTGTATATATGGGAAGACTTAGTATTTCGTGAATGACTGCATTGCTTTTGCTTATGTACCCCAAGGAAAAGATATTAAAAAAAAAAAAACTGACAGAAAAAAACATCAAGGAGACATTTCATTTTTATAGAGAATCTATCATTTTATAAAATTCTTTCTAACACTTAGCTGACCTCATCAACTTGCATTTGTTTACTAGCTGAGGAGGAAGAACTCAAATAAAAATTAGCAGCCCTGTTGGGTAGTGCATGTTTTTTTTCTAATTTCACATGAAAAATGGGAATTACAGGCCTTATAGGCCTACTTGGTGAATGCTTATTATCAATTCTACCTAAAGCAAATTTAACATTCAGGAACTAATGAAAAAGAAAATCAAATCAACTAAAGTCAGAGGATTTTTTAAAACATATGTATTTCATTATATGCTTTGGATATTTAAAGAAACTGATTTTAGAAAACTTTTCAGGGGACAAAGATTCTCATACATTTGTCCTGTGAAAACATATAAGGCTTAGTCTAGGATAAGTTGGGAAATGATTGTGTTCATCCCACTTCTACTGTGTCATAAGAAAAATGGTCCACAGCATTGTTGTTCATTTCAGCTGAGAATGCCTTGCTTTTTGAGAGTGGTATGTAAGGCTAGGACTGAACACTACTTCAATTAAATGTTGTTTCTTCCTCTTGAGAGATAAAAAACCAGACCTCAGCTACTCTTCTCCGTGGTAAGGATTTTGAGAGCAAATAATCAATGTCAGTAAAACCAAGGTAACAGAATTAGCTAAGCTGAAAATTGACTTTGAGGTTTTCTTACTCGTGGGACCAGCATGATGGTAAAGAGCATGGATTAGGCTGGCTGAGTAAACTTTGTGCAGTTTGCAGTACAAAGGGACTGGAATTGAAAGGAAAACATGAGGATAATACAATCTTTATAATATATCTATTGGATAAAATACTCTGTACCAAAAAAAAGAAAAAATTATAAATACTCCTTGGTCACTTGAGAGAGTGTGTGGAATAACAGGGAAGTCAGTCCATGCATCGGTGTCTCTCAGGCACTGAATGAGCAATTCAAGTTTGCTGAATGCATTTAGCGTAGGTTTCTTCCAGGCTTCTAGTGTGACTGACCCAAAACTAAGGTAAAATGCTGAGAAAATAAGAAATTCTGGGCACCTCCATCCACAGAATCACAGCATTGTGGAAATTCAAAGGCACCTCTGTCAGGTATTAGATATCAACAAAGCTGGAGATGCCACAGCCTCTCAAAGCAGTCTATTAGAGTGTTAAACCAGTCTCACATTAAAAAAAGCTTTCCCCTGATGTTTAAATACAGTTATCAGTATTTCAATACGTGACATCACCTCTTGCATTCTCACTTGGTACCACTGAGAAGAGTCTAGCTGTATCTTCTAATCAGGTGTTTATAAACGTTGACAAGATTCCCCCTAAGCTTTCTCTGATCCAGGGTAAATCAACCTTTACTCATATGTCAGATGCTCCACTTCCTTCACTATCTTTGTGGTCCTTCCCTGGGTCTGTTCGAGGATGTACATGCCTGTCTGGTTCTGGGTCCACAGTGTGCTTGTAGAACAGAACCAAGCACTCCAGATATTCTGAGCTGAACAGACAGGAAGGGTCACTTCCCTTGGCCTGCTCTGGCAGTGCCGCCCCTGATTCAGGCCAGGATGCTCTTGGCTTTTTGCTGTGAGGGCACGTTGCTGGCTCATGATTAACCTGGTGTGCAAGGGCACCCACAGGGCTTTCTCTGCAGGGCTGCTTTCCAGCTGGCACGCCCCTAGTGTGTCCTGATGCTCGGCGTCACTCCTCCCCAGTCGCAGGACTTGGCATTTCCCTTTGCTGAACTTCCTAAGATTCTTGCTGGAGCATTTCTCGAGCTGTCTGAGGTCCCTCATTGCAGGGCAAGCACCAGGCATGTTAGTGTTTTAACCCTAACCCTAACCCTACTCATCCCAATTTTGCAATGACATGGATGCAAAGCTGACACCATGAATTTATGCATGGCATTGATGGTTCCTCTTTACACAGCGCTATACACAGAGATATACACACAAATATATATATGATGCACTGGAATATATAGAACAAGTGTGCAGGCATTGGACTAGATGAACATTGTAGTTTCTTACAACTGAAGTATTCTTTGATTCTATTTTATATATATAAATGTGGATATGTAAGGATGTGTATATATATATGTACACACACAGTGATAGGTATACATCAGGTGTAGTAGAAAAATTCATGGGGTATGAATAGCTTTTAGGTAGATGACTGGCATTTAAAGCACATTTTGGGATGTATCAGTCCCATCCATAAGCCACAGACAATGGAAGGAAGTGTGAGGGTGGACAGTGAGCCACCCAAAATCTGATCACCAGCACTGTGACAAGCACAGCACAGGGATGGCACACACCAACACCCTCCTCGTTCTGTCAGTTCTTCAAAAGTGTGGAGATTGTTGTACCTACACAATATCAAGGTTCACTGAATCAAACACATGCTGTCTGTCATCCAGCTCAAACAAATATACCTACCTTGGCCGCAAATCATGGGGAAGAAGGCATTAAAATGCCTCTTTGCCTCCACCCAGTACAACATGAAGGAAAAACTGCTTTTAAAAATTCTCTACACTGCAAGAACTGTGCAAGCTCTTATATTCAAAATTCAAAAGTTAGTTGCATTTTGATGAGCATTTTAACCAATTCAATTAAATGGTGCCTAAAGGAGAGCTGACATTCTTGAATGTCCCTTAATAGGACATTCCAACCAATGCCAAATCTAGAAAACAAGCTGTATTTAATGTCCTTAACAAAAGGTTTCGGATGTCATAGCCACAGCAGGAAGTAAGACCTGGAATTAGAGAGAAGCAAGCTGATGTTTAGATTGAAATAGATTTAGAGATGAGATTAAGACAGAGCGCACAGAATAGATGTAGATGGGTGGACACAGTGTGGAGATGGAGAGATGAAGAGATAGATACAGCAGATAGATTCTCATGAAATAGTCTTTCCGTGTTTGGTGTGCAGCTGCATAGCACCTGCCTGACATTTACAGCAGATAGCTTTTATTCATTTCATGGGATATTCATCAAAATGTGGTTGAGAGATGGAGAAAATTCCAAGTATGTGTCATCACTTTACTGGTTTGTGCAGCTGTTTCCTAAAGCACACAATGATGTTGTGTTGTTAAGGAAATACACTGTCACCCTGCTGAACAAATAAAGCATTTAGTTTATTGAGTAACATTACAATCATGATGGGAGATAATAGACTAAAAATACTGTTTATTCAGTCAGAATGGACAAAAACTTTACTGTCCATGAAAGAATCGCTTCATGTACAGAAAATAAAAATTGTGTTATTTATTTAAGCTACCTTTTAAAAAGTACGGGTGCAAAATACTTCCTGACATAAGCTTTGATCAAGGATAAGAACCAGCAAACATCCTTAGTGGCAGAACTCATCAGACTAGAGCTCAAACTACTGGAACCAGGGGACTGTATCTATCATGTGTAACAGCAAATAATTTTGCTGGGAAATACATAAGCCTAAGATGGATGAGGGGTGGGGGAGTGGGGTGGGTGTTGTGTTGTTGCTGAATTTATTGAATTCATAAATTTCTGATCATAACAAAGGCTCATGTTACTCTTTCCTGGGAATAAGCCTGTCTTGATTTTACAACTGTTTTTATATGATGCTAAATATTTCTCAGAAACTGATGCTTTCATAAATATTTAAGATATTTCTGATGAGGATGGTATGTCAGCCAAATCATCTGAGCTGCAGGGCCAGGCTGTTAATTGTATGAGACTCTTTTACGTAGGCAAATCTAGCCCCAAATCATAGCATTTGCTTCTTTCCTGTGTTGTTTCTTTTGATTTTGCAACTGTTGTAGAAGAAAAGACAAAAAAGAAAAAAGAAAAAAGAAAAAAGAAAAAAGAAAAAAAGAAAAAAGAAAA
>VZRL01005925.1:92373-175533 GCA_013397895.1 Origma solitaria
AAAAAGAAAAAGAAAAAGAAAAAGAAAAAGAAAAAGAAAAAGAAAAAGAAAAAGAAAAAGAAAAAGAAAAAGAAAAAGAAAAAGGAAAAGAAAAAGAAGTTTGTTGTAGTATTTCCTTTAAGAGGGGCAGTTGGGGCCCATTTTCTTGTCACAGTGTCATTTGTAACAGATTTTTCCTATGTTTCTTATGTTTGAACTTATGTTTTGGCACTTTTACTTGATTTAAGCAAACTTTCACACGAAAGTTCAGGAACAAGATACAAGTAGCGTTTATACATGTGAGACTGTGTTGGTCTAGACTGGATCAAAACCAGACTTAATTTCAAGCAAGACGCCATTCATGTGCTTCACCTGCTTCATCCTGAAGCCTTCCCACACATCTGCCCCTCTGGGACATTCCCCAGAGAACACCTCAATGCCCCACAGCAGCTCAATGCAGAGCACAGTGACAAACCCCATCGCTGGGCTGGGGAAAGAACTCCCCTGGGGGCAATCTTGGAGTATGCACAGCCCACCCCATGGCTGCGGACAAAAGCAAAAGCAACACCTGATGGGCCCAGGATTACCCAGAAATCAGAATGAGCTCCCGTCACATACCAAAGGAGGTGTGCAAAGACAGGACACCAGCACTGGGCTCTGCCAGAACTGCCTGCTGGAGCAAAGCACTGGAACGGTGCTGGGAGCCAGGACAGACAAAAGAGGAAGGCTTCTACAAATGAGAGTGTGGGAAATAGTGCTCAATAGATTTATGGGGTTTACTTATTTATTGGAAATCTTTAAAAAAATTTCTTCTGTGAACAAGTTGCTGCAGAGGGCTGGATGCTGAGCTACTGATGTAAGCCCTTAGGACAATCCCTGCAATCACAGCCATGGTGACACGCAGCTACTGAGCCAGTCCAGGCCATCTGTGGTGGCAGCTGAAGCAGGGAGTTGAGATGCACGGTTGTAATTTATGGAGAAAGCCTCAGAGCTCCCTGAGACACCTCCCTGTTCTATGGCAGCCCTAACCACTGCAACCACAAGCTTTTCTGACTTGAGCACTCGGTAGCATCCTCTCAACTGAAAGGAAAGTGGATTCAATTCATAATGCAAACTGTCTGCTGAAGCCTCCTGGAGTTAAGTAAGGAACTCACGAGTGTTGGAACATTTTAGGCTTTGTCCTTTAGAACAAAGTTCTTAAACTATGACCTCATGGTGCCTCTATCATGGCCTAGATCCAAAGGCAATTGAAGTCAACTCCTATTGACTTCAGCGGGCTTTGGAACAAGCCCTCTTCCACTTCAGCACAAGGCTATTTTTAATTAATCAAGACAGCCTCACTGGAATCCGTTTTGGCCTTTAAAAATGGAGTGTACTGTTGCCCTGGAACTGAAAGTCTCATCATGATGCTTGGCTATGATATCAGGATGGAAGGAGAGATAAAAGCCCTTTTCTTGCATCAAGCTGCTCCTGCTGGAGTTGCTCTTTTCTTGTTTCTTGTTGCTAAAATAACAGTGCTATTGTTTGCTTTATTGGTCTCATCTTTTGGGATTTGGCAGTCCCTTCCAGGGCAGGCAACCTGCACACACACACCCACCCACGTTCCCCCAGAACCCCCTACCCACACAGGCACACACCAGTCGTGTGTGCTCATTGCTGCCTTTATTTCTGCAGAGGCCTTTTAACTTCACTGTCTACAATTCACTGGTTGGCAATTCAAAATAATACTTTTTTTACTGATTTATAATCCAGGATAGATTTCCCAGAAGAATCTGCTATCATATTGTTGTACACAAGCACTTTTTCTGTTTCTTAAACATGTAGTAAAACAACTTTGTGCTATTTTGTGCTCAAGGGAGATTTTCTGGACTTTATTTCTGTTGGTTTTCATAGTGCGTTGCCCTGCGTTAAATAATCAAACAATTTCATAGTAACATAAACGGGAGATACTAATTAAAAAAAGGAAAAAAGAGGAGAAAAAAAAGAGATTTAATTTGTTGCTATGTTACTAGAGAGCAATTTCCTCCACAACCTAAAAAAGAAAACCAAACCAAACTGGATCTTTCAATCATATTTCTATCACATTATGATGTGTTACAGGCAGTGATAGCTTGTATTTCGGATTGTAATTAATGACAGATGTTGACTTCATATGTATAAAGGAAGAAAAATCCCATTTCATAAGTAAAACATAAAACTGAAGAATGATTTCTGACTTCATACTTCAAAATGTGAATATCTCCTTAGGTTATTATATTCTATAATATTTGTATCATAAGAAATCAAAGAATTATAGAATTAGCTGAGTTGGAAGGGACCCACAAGGATCATCAAGTCCAACTCTTGTCTCTGCACAGGACAGCCCCGAGTCACATCCTGTACCTGAGAGCATTGTCCAAATGTCAGGTTTGGTGCTGTGACCATTTCCTTGGGGAGCCTGTTCCAGTATCCTAACACCCTCTGGGTGAAGAACCGTTCCCTGATATCCAACCTAAACTTCCCCTGACACAGCTTCATGATGTTGCATTTTTCTAAATCAGAATGAGGAAAATCTTCAACATGTTATAATTTCTTTTTCAAAATTAATTAAAATTTTCAGCTGCCTCTGAACCGTGAGAGGAGTAGAAGGTCAGAAGACCTGTGTTTCAGGCCAAAAGGTCTTGAATCTTAATAACTTGCTCGATATTAATATAACTCATAAAAGGAAATATTATGAGCTTTCACTGAGCTTTGCGGACACAAGTCACCACAGAAATGGAAAGTGTTGTTATTAAAATGAAAAACAATAATTTCAGGTCCTGAGCCAAAATGAGCCAGGATATGGAAAGAGCCACATCTAAAGCCCTCTGGAGTTAATAAAAGTCTTTCCATTGCTTGCTGTGGAACTTTATTCAAATTGTGAATTTCTCATGGTGACATCTGTGCGTCCTTCATTGATGGATGTGGTGAAATAGTGCTGGAGACGATCACAGATAGATGCCATTGCTGCAAAATGACAATTTCCTGGCTTTGTGTAGCATTTCTTCAGTTTTTCATGCCATTCTTTGGATGTCATCATTCATCTGTTTCCCATGGCTCTTTTTCTGTTTCCTACTTTGATTTAATTCTCTCCTTTTTTTTTCTTTCACAAGGTAAAGTAATAACATATACAATCAGATGTAAAACATCATTCTGGAATATGACCAGTCAGACTCTATACTTTCTGTTTTACTCTACAGCATTTGTTTCTCTGCTTTTTTTCTTCCATACAATACAATAAAATACAAGTAAGAAGGGTGAAAATGAAGTACAGTATTGCATTTGTGACAGCCTGAGGAATAACACCATTACTCCTTTCCCACGTGAGATGAAATTACAACTCATGTTTTCGTGCCACTTCTCCATGCATAAATTCTGATGTCATCTTACATCAGAAATATGCAGGAAAAATGAAAGCACAATTGTTTCCTTGCTTTTCATTTCATAGGAAAACACATTGATATGACTTTGTTCCATTGCTTTGGGAGTAGGGGAGAGTTTAGGTCTGGCTGTGGTCTCCTAAACGTGCAGAGTTGTGTGAGTTCAACCTGTGTAAGGCTTGCCTTAGAACTGCTGAGTGGGACTGCTGCTCCTCAGTGCCTGCATTGTTTGCAATGCAGTTGTCCAGCTCATAGCTGGCCCAAAAGGGACTAAGAAAGGACCTGGAAAACAGTACATTGTCAATACGTGGGGATGTTATCTCCACTTTGATCTACACAAACCAGGAGCAGGAATAGCTTGGTTTTGTGCACTGAGGATGTGTAGGTCTAGAAAGGGTCTCTAGATTTCAGAAACACCGTGATATGGCAGGATTTTAAGGATGATTTCATTCCACTGAAACAATAAGAAAACAAAGAAAGTAGAGATTTAGTCTATTGACTTCCCAAATAAGTCTGAATTGGCAAGCATCACTGCCTGCTGTTTCTTTCCCCTCATAAAAAGCTTTCTTTAAGCACTGCAGCTGATACCTGCAAAGACAGCAAGTCTTGTCTCCAGACAGAGTAGTATTTCAATCTATTTTAAATCCAATCAACCTGGCAGAGCTGGTGTGTCAAACTGTCCCATTGTTTGGTTATTAAAAAAAAAATAAGTCTATTGAATGTGTTTGCATCAGTTTCTTCTATTGCAGGTTTGATATAGGCCTTTGAAACAAGGCTTTCCTTTACCATTTTTCTTTCCTAAATACTGTTTTTTCTGTCTGCTTTTGTTTCTTGAGCTCTTTTCACTCCCAAACTTATGTTGAAACTGTGTCAAAGTCAGATATTTTGCCCTCCTACTGCCTTTTTTCAAAGCCTCTATAAAACTGAGCTCATTGCACATGGTGGTCTGTCCTTCCATGTTGGAAGGGTAAGGAGAAGCCTCTTGCACTTGTTAAGCAAGAATTCTCCTCTTTTGTTCACAAACAGACGCTAAATAGGGATATGGATTACATCCCAGTAATTGTGAAGCAGCAGCTGGGACAAACTCAGGCTGCTTTCTCCATGTGCTGACTTGAGTATTTGCTTCCAGGGAGTGAGATTTTGTAGAATTCTTATGTTATAAAATGCCTTAGTGGCCATAGTGACTTGTCCAAGTGTCTGAGCATAGGTCTGAACTTTCCTGAAGATCTGGAGTTGGTACTCTTTGAATCATTACAGATAGCACAAGGTCTCATTAGGATTTAAAATCATTGAACAGAAGAGTTCAGAGGTATTTTGTGAGGTCCCAATCAATCATCAGAACAAACTTCTTCCTGTGAAACATTTGTCCAACCTCTTATTAAAGCTTCTGTCACAGAGAAATCTAAAAACCATTAGTCTGTTCTTTGGCTTCACTAACTCTGCAATTTAGTAAACCTTTGTTTCATTTCATTGTCCTTTTTTGTAGGCTAAAGCCACACTTTACCCATCCACTAGAGAGAGAACACGCCTCAACCATTCAATATCTTGCTCTGAGGGAAACAAAGCAGCTCAAGTATTGCAGGATAGCCTAATGTAGTGGGAAAAGGTGATAGAAATGATAACAACCCCCTGACAGGTGAATTCTGTGATAATATTTGATTTAGCCATGTAAAGTACCTATTTTAAAATTACTCCATAACAATTGCTTCATAACTTGGGAGAGTTATAACTGCCTTCCTGTACCTGAAGGGGCCGTACAAGAGAGATGGAAAGGCTCTATTTACAAGGGCATGTAGTGACAGGACAAGGGGGAATGACTTCAAACCAAGATTAAGTTTAGATTAGGTGTTAGGAAGAAATTCTTCACTGTGAGAGTGGTGAGGCACTGGAGCAGGCTGCCCAGAGAAGCTGTGGATGCCCCGACACTGGAAGTCCTCAAGGCAGGTTGGATGGGGCTCTGAGAAACCTGATCTAGTGGAATCCCCATGGCAGGGGGCTGGAACTGGATGATCCTTAAGGTCCTTTCCAACCCAAACCATCCTATGACTGTGATTCTGCAAGACTACTGTTTAGGTTTTCAGGGGCTGCAAACCTGCAGACGAAAATAATTGGCTGAAGGGGGACCAGTTTCAGGAGGAAACTCAATATCTATCTGGATCTTAACTGAAATGCCCAAGCAGAAGAGAACTGAAGAAATCCCTTCCATTTTTCATACAGACATGTATCTTCCCTGTGCAGCTGGGCTGCAGCACAGCCAACAGCCAAGAGCTGGGGCACACTCTCCAGACATCTCACTTGCTCAACTCAGATTCTGGTGTGGGGCATTGCAGAACCTTTCTCAAGTGCCACAAATACTTCAGTACTTCATCCTTGTAGGCCACTAATTGTAGAATCCCCAGTCCAAGCGACTAAAAAATAAACTATTTTATAATTTTTCATTCTGAGCCCCAGAACCTTGACACTTTGAGTTAGCAAGAGACTTAGAGCACAAAATAAAATGTTAAAAATTGAAAAAAAAAGGAATAGATGTTTCATCCTAGGTCTCACTACTCCAGAAATAATATTACTGGTCACAGCTTTCATATTTAGGACATTACGTTTTCAAACAAAAGTGAATATAAGATGCAAGCATGAGACTTAATTTCAGCCAAAATACATTAAGAGGTAATACTTGCCAAAAATATGATAATGGAAAGAGTAAGAGAATCTGGTTTGACCTACATTTTTTGAACTTCCTTTTCATTATAAAATATTATTTTGGAATATCAAACTGCTCAGAAACACATAAATACTTGTATTCAGCAAGTCTTAGAGAGTCACATGAAGAATTATTATTTAGCATTTTTCAATAAGAAAAGATCAAAGGATTTATCCTTCACTGGGATTTTTTGAATGTAACACACCCATCTATTTTTAAACTGATGAATTGCTCTAAAAATAAAGATCAGTCAGAAACAATAAACCAGAGGGGACTATAGACTACATATAAATATTCAAAGTGAAGACATATGGCTTCTGGCACCATTGTTCTGCAGTTATGCTGTAAGAGAGAAGAGAATGGAAAGCAGGAGTATTACCCAAAATTATATTGATTTAAAACGTGAATGTCCTGGTATGGATCTTTTTACATACGGGCTACACCTACATATACAAAACTGTGAACTGCCATCTGGAAACCTGCAAACCTGATGGATATAAACAGAAGAGTCACCAAGATGGCCCCATGTGTTTTAGGTGAGTTTAGGCAAGTATCCCCCATAGAAAACTCAGATGACTGTTTCTAATCTCAGTTCAGAACTGGGACAAAAGCTTAACTATTTGCCATTTTTACTCTAAATCAAATTCACTTTGAGTTTCCCATGTATGGCTGTATCAAGTTCATTGTTTTAATTTCTCCACTATCAGGTACTTCCCTCAGGAATTCAATTACTGAAATACAGAGCATGTGCAACACTCTATTTGCATTTCCCTAAAATATTTCTAGACTTTTATTTTCCCCCACAGAAATAACACTTGAAAACAGCAGGTCTATTCTGTCAGCTCAGAAACCAAAATGAGAACCAACCTCTGCAGCAGGCAGTCAGGAACATAACCCTCTAACCTGTTCCACAAAAATGAACACACAGAACCCCTCAGAAACAAATTTATCTGAGGAAGTTTAAACAGCTAAAACTTGCTCATCTCAGACTGCAACTTTGCAGCGACTCCAGTGATACTTCAGAGGGTCTGCTAAATGAGCATGTGGAAAAGTATCCCACAAGTTCCTGTGTTGGTTCTTGGGAAGAGAAGAACCTGTGGAAAACCAACCCTATGGTTCTTCAACGTCAGTGGACTGAAAGAGGGAGAGTTTAATCTCATCTCACTCCTCTTAGATACCAACCTAGAGACAAGCTTAAAACTTGCATAACTTGTGAGATAAGTCTCCTTTGAGGTAACTGTTTCTTTCTGTTGGATGTAAGGGGAGGCTTTGCTGTTTAGCTCTCTAATTTGTAGACATCCAGTTTGGATGAGCTAAAAAGCATGAGAATCAGTGCGAGAAACTCAGTTTTGGACTCTTCATTACAGCTCTGTGAAAGGAATTAATGAATAATTTTGCAGAATATAGTAATTAAGCACATCAAATGTAAATGCTGGAAATTTGCATGGATGAATGGAAAAGAGAACGAAAGATTTTGAAGAAATAAGGCTGTCTTGTAAATCTCTATTTATTTTGGATGCATTTTCACTGTTGTTATTTACATCCCAGTCCCCAAACTAAAGTGGGATGGAAATTTGCTGTGTTACTGCAAGGTTTTGTTGCATGTTGTGCCACCACTACTAGAGCCATCGCTGACGTTTGATGCAGATCCCTTTATCGTTTTTCAAAACCAGAAATTTCTCCAAGATACTTAATGATTTAATTGTTTAATAGAAAAAATGTAAAAGGAAGAGAAGATGCTGAATAATATAGAACAAGTGACTTCTGTGGTTACCTTTTGGTTTAGTTTCTTGACTAGTCTTAGCATTTGCCTCCAGCACTGAATACAACAAAATGTTCTTAGAAAGAAAGAATAGAAAAATCAGGGTTAGAAATTTTGCAAAAGTGGAATACAGGCATATTTCTTTGGAAAAATATCAGGTTCTATTGGCAATGGCAGTATAGGCTGCCACCTAAAAGTCTAGTCTTCTACAAAAGGCTGCAGTGTCCAGCCCTGTCTCCTGAGGGCTTTGAACCTTTCATCAGTGGCACATTGTTTGGCTCAGAGTGGTGTCTCTGGCTCCCATCAACTTCCTACTAGGATGCTTAACCTCAAACTTGGGCAGGAAAAATACTGACTGGAACAATACCCTTGAAAGGGTGCCAGTCCCTGATTTCAGTTCACCTTTTGCCAAGGTCAAATTCCTCTCAATTTCCAAACTCTTTTCATTTAGTACTCTTCCCTGTGGTTGAGAAGAGTTTCCAATGGACACCTTTGGAACCGCTTCATCATTCTTTACCCTGATCTAACTCTCATTAAATGTTAAGCTATAAGATGCTAAAATTACAGTATTAGAAGGGTTGGCCCTTGAACCTGCCCTGTATGAAGATGAAAAGTGACTCTCTTCAGTGCCTGTGGTCGCAGTGCTGAATGAAGGCAAGTCAGTTTGTGCTCAGTCAGGTGGGAATGCTGCTGCTGTCAAGGGAAGTGTCCTGCCACAGTCCTGGCTGGAGCAGATTTGCATAGCAGAAGTGAAGTAACCCTGATTTGTACTTTTCTACATAGACAGTTTATTAAACACAGTAGAAATAGTCTTTTTCACACATATTTTGTGAAATAAAGTATGTATTTTTTTCACATAAATGTTTTACACTTGCTTGATTTGCATTTCAATTTTTTTTCTTCTTTCACTTGCATTTGCATGATGGGCTTGTGTGGTGGTTTTGTTTCGGTTTTAATTACACTGCAGTGTGTTTCCTTTTTTTATTAAGTACAGTGTCCTCTTGTACTCTACAGGACAATTCTCCCCTAATTCTTTAAGCTTTTGTCCTTGCCCCCACATGAATCTGCTTTGCCAAGTTTTCAGCTGACATAACATTGTTCATATCCAGGAAGTTACTGAGCTCCTACTGCTTTCCCACTTCTGTTTAACTATGGATTAAACATACCGCCTCTGTTCAGCTGCTTGCAAGGTCTCACTTGTTTTGCTAGCTGGGACCACATTTTTCAGAGGTGACAATTCGGGAGCATTTTGGGAGAAATGGTTTACTGGTACTCATCAGCACTCTTGACTGCTGCCTGCTTGCCAGTCTGTATGGAACAAAAGCTGGGTCTCATTATCCCCCATGCATAAAAGAAACAGAGCAATTTAAAATAATATTCAAAATAAATAGAAATAGTAATTTGTGGAGTTATCTGAAAACATCCTAGAACAATTCAGATGCTAGAAATCCTCCAGTATAATCTATAACCAGTGCTGGCTACAGGCAGTACAGATTCAAAACTCGGAAAGAGAGCCACAGTGAGAGAGCCACAAGGAAAGCACTACTCAGAGTAACTGTGAACTAGTAAACCTGGTTATTTCCTTGTCTCTTACCAACTCTCCTTTAACCTCACAGGTTTCTTCAGAAAGCTGATCCTGAAGTGATATTACAAAGCAGAATATATTCATCCTGCATCTTGGGGATGCAAATATTTTTGTTGAACTGAGTAACTTTCCATTTTCAAAGAATATGGCTAGCAGAGTTCACCTCTTTGATGCTCCATATGTGGAGTTGAGGAGTCAGGAAAGGTGCCTGGACTTGTCTCTTACATCTGGTAAGTGGATCAATTCCCCAACACTCTGCATGGAGGACATGCCAAGGTGCTGTTCAGTACTTGTTGCTACTTTTCCCATGTGCTCTCTCTCAGTTGTTGCAATGAGAAGCTATTTTTCTGACATAGAAATTAGTTACAATATTCAGAGGTTGTTTATGCAATACCACTGATCCCCAATGCCAAAGTATGGGAGGGCATTAGCTTCTGGAATTTCCAGTCATCAGCACGCATTGTGCAATAACTCCAGAAACTGTGCTGAGACCCCAGAGGTAAATAAGTGTGGAAGACTGATCAAAGTGCCCTCCAAAGAGCTCTCACTGAGCTTGAACACTAAAAGGCTTGACCAACAGTGATGTTCACAAATGTCAGGACTGCCTAGTGCCTAACTTCTGGGGGATTATCAGCCTAATTATAGACCTCTTTCATTCTTCACTAAGTCAAGAACTAAATGCACAGTGACATTTGAATATAGGTTTTTGGGGTTCTTTTTGCCCCCTAGATAGATATAGTTTTTCATACCAATAAAAAAAGAATTTCTCTCATTAAAGAAAAAAAAGAGAATATCCTATTTAGTCAATGGTAGGTTGTTTCTGGCTACCTTATACCTGGAACATGTAATTCAGACTGAGCTGGCATAAAGGAATTAAGCTGCATGCAAAATATTTTGTACAAAACAAAGAATGCAATGCCTTGTATTTATTTTTTATTCAAAAATCCTACTTTTGAAGCTTGTGCTCTCAGTTTTGGTTTGTTTTTTGCGTTTTTTTGAACTTATTGATTCTGGTCACCCTAACGAACGAAAACTTGCAGGCATGGATGTTTATCATTCAAAAGCCAAAAGGATGGACATAGATAATCCAGAACCTCCTTTTTCTTTATGATTAATGCTTTTGCACTCCCCATGATTTTCCAGAAGCTGCCTCATAAATGAGTCGTTCACACATGCCATGGGGGCTGTTTCTGCATTAGGCAGAGCAGAGGCTGCAGGAATCTGCTGCAAGGTATCTCACCCTGCACTGTGGTCCTTCACAACACGCGCAGAATGTCTGCAGGTGGAAGTGCAAAACTGACTTGCTGGTACAGATTTGCAGGTTTGCCAGAGCTGGCAAACCAGAGCTGGCTTTCCAGGTGTAGGAATGGTAATTAATGATTAAAAACTTGAATTTGGTCCTCTCTATACAAAAACTATACAATATATGACTCTTTAGCAATGCAGAGAAGAGGAAAAATGAAGAATCTAGTACTTTGACTTGGAATGAGGAAGTGCAAGACCTGTTAGGCTGGAAATTCTAACTGAATTTTTATTGAGTTCCCTTTGTGTACGTACCATCAAGGTGCCTTTAAGGTTAAGGCATCACCATATTAAAGCAGGTACTGAGCATCTCTCAGATGAAACACATTCTCATATTTGATTAATAAGTCATAAATCAAATATTTTTAGGGAAATTGTTAACAGTAATTGTTGTTGAGCTGTTCCTATTAAAGAGAACATGCTTTGTTTTACTCATAGATTTTACTAAAGTTTAACGAAATGTTTCACTTACTTACTACTTCTTCCTGCTTTTCCCTTTGAATATTCTTTTGTCTCATATTTCTGTATTAATTCAAAGCAATAATTTTCATTGGTAGCTTGCTGCATGTTAAAATTAGTGGCCACAAGATCTTTACCTGAGAAAGAATATTCCTTAATAGCAAAGAACACCTCTGATATTGCTTTGTTTAAAATAAATCAGGAGGCCAGGCTAAACCAAACATAAGTAGAGGCCATCTTGCCTGGATTATAATTAATTTTGAATTCCTCTTGTTGCCATGACACCATGCATGAAAAGAAATAAGCCAGGCATTGTGCAGTACTCAAGAGCTTGTTGAAATTTTGGGGTTTGATTCTTATGTTTAAAATAGGAAGAAAACAGTGAAACAAAAGCCAGCAGTAACATGAGAGAGGTTTTCCTCTCTGTCAGGTGGGAGAGGGGTACATGCCAGATATGTTTTGAAATTTTGCTTGTTAAAGGAAATAATAATGAATTGGAGATATTTGCTTAAATTTCCTGATTCTACTCCGGACAAATCAAGTGATTATCACCTTTTCTAATCTTTTTGGACTACCTTCATTTAATATTCCTCTGTGACCACCCCCTCCCAGCTGCTGCAGAGGCAGCGATTAGCCTGAGCACAACCCACACACTCCTCACACAAACCTTATGTTGAGCCTCCAGTAGCTCTTCAGAGAAACTGGGAGAGAATGAGTTCTTCAGGGCGGAAAAACCTATTGTACACAAAGGACATACAGGACACTAAAGAGGAATGAAATTTTTTTCTGAACCTCACATTCTTTTATGGCTTTTAAAGAGATTATGATACTTTCTTGTTAACAGAAAAATGTTTTGTTCTCCCTACCAACGTGTTGAGTGCTCCTTGTATCCAGGAGCTTTGTTTGTAGTGCTTCACATGCAGTTGTTGAACACTCAAAAACACAAAGCTCTACAAAACCCTTCCACTGGGGTGTCGTTAGTTGTTTTATTGGCAAATCCCACCTGGCACAGCCTCCTGAGCAAGGCCCATAACTGTTGCTTGAAGAAACACCGCAGTCATCCCTGCTGCCCAAGCCTGTTTGGAGACGGTCATCTCTGAGCAGAGGCAATCATGACCATTGCTGGGGAGTGCTCCATGGTGCTGTGAGCTGGAGAAAAAGGGCAGGCAGGCAGCTCTCAGCTGTTTTTCTGGCACTGGATAGCAGCTAGAGCTCCTCTGCAAGCTTCATATTTGCGATGGAGTAAGGAACGTCATAGTTCATCCAGCAGAGAGTAGCGCTATAACCTTACTGAGCTGTGCTGACAGGGTGCACACTTGAGGTTGCCGTCAAAAACTTTAAAGACCTTAAGTACTGAGTGGCCTGAAGGGTCATTAAGGTATCCTGTGATTTAAAACAGATGTTGTTGCAACCTCAGGCATTTCTCAGTTTCCTTTTCCTTACAGCCACAGCTTTCCCCCCCAGCTTCTGGCCAGACCCTGTGGCTCAGAAGGTGTTTTCTGAGGCTTAATGTTAAAAGCTATAAAACAGAGATGGTTGCACCCAACAGAACTCTTTAGGCTTCGTAGGAACCCTGGGACGTCTCCTGAAGGACAAAGGATGCTGTTTGCAGGTGCTGTAGCTTTTCACATTCAGTTTATTTCCAAAGCACTATGGTAGAGAAAATATCTGGGTTAATTCTCTCAGGGAAAAGGAGAAGGTGAGTCAGAGGGTCAGCTCTCACATTAGGCACTTGCATTTTAGCCCAGTCACAACCTTCCTCTGCCTCCCTTACCAAATCTTAGTTGTAAGGAAATGCTAATAATTGGCTGCAGAGCCTGCAATGCAGCACATCCTGAGATCACAAGTGAAAGGATAAAAATTGCTGGTGAGGATGATGGCTCTGAGCACCACTGTTCATTTCAGTCACAGCCTAGGCAGAGGTGACAGAGAAAGGTGCAATTTCTCAGAGCCTCTCACTTCTGCTGCTCTGGATCTCTCTGCTTTCTGCTTCCAGTTGTGGGAAACAGCAAGACAGCCCTTCCCCTTTGCCCTCGATTTGCATCTTTCAAGGGCTGTTCTTCAATACTCTGCACCTAGAAACACTAACCTGCTGCTATGAAGCCAGGAAAAGCTGCAAGGAGCACTGATAGGCTGGAGGCATCCTGCACTATGAAGATTCTCAGTCTATAGCCCCATAATTGATGTTGAAGGCTGGGAAAATTTGCTGAACAAACTGCATGGATGTGGTGGGAATAAAGTATTAGTGGTCTGGTAAGATACACTGTGTTACCCCAATCCTCTAATTGCACCATTTCACATAAGAAAATGTCAAGGTTCTGAAAATGAAAAATGGATTCAGCTCAAAAACGTGCACCAAACACATTCCTAACAGGCTGCAATTGGCATGAACTAGAAATTTCCCAGGAGTCCCTGGAGATGGTGTCAGGGAGATGGTGGCAGCCAGGACTACACATTATATAACTTTTTTAAAAAGGTAGAGTTTGTATTAGTATTGGCAGGATAGCGAAACCTCTAGGCTACAAAAAATATGAGAAACCAACTTTTCCCTTTTTCTTTACTCAAATATACTTGGTGGCTGGGCAGGGATAGGAAGATATGTGAAGTTTGGAATGTATATAAATATATATAAATAGGGAGGTAAAGGCAGAAGGACTCACAGCACTTGCCCCCCCCCCCCCCCCATTCCATTTTGCCTCCCCTGCCAAAAATGTTGACTGCTGAATGGATGTTTGTAGTTATTATTTGGACAGTCGTATTGTTTCTGCTGAACATCTGTATTAAGGAACACAGATACGACAGCAGGCGTGGGTCGGAAGGGAGAAAAGAATAATTTGGCTGAGCTACAATATCCGTCCATTATTAAATATAGAGAAGATGCAGTGTTATTAGCCAAATCTTACTCTGTTTGTAGCAAACTGATTTTTAGTGTTCCCCCTTTTTCTCCCGGTGAAGTCAGTGTTTTTTGAACTTGGCATTTTGAAAGAGACCCCTAGTTTGCACCTTTCATTTTACATTTGTAGACTGGAACATCTCTGTACCAGCTTTTGAAAGTTCAAACACTTGGGCTTTTTCTCTTTCAGAAAAGGTTTATACACACTCAGAGAACAGGAGCAATAATGTATGTTAATATCAGAGACTAGAACAGCCCCAGCAGAGTGTGCAGGCCCATCATAACATTGCTATTTTCAGCCCTATCTTTACAATTAGCTCTGTGGAGGCTTTGAAACACAGACTTTACAAGCTCGAGGCAGAAATCTGGCTCCCAGGGATTTCTCCTGCAAGTAGCCCACACAGAGCCGTGGTGATCGGCGGCTGCTCCCTGCTGGCTCATGGCAGCACCGCTCACTGCCCGGAACACCCTTCCTTCCCCGGGGCTTTGCTAAGGCAGCTGGAAAATTCATCCCTTCTCCAACTCAGGAATCCCTCACTCGACCTGTGCCCTCATAGCAGTTTCATGAGACTTCAACAAAATGAGTCCACTAATAATTACTAAGCCATGAAAACAAAGAAACGCTGCACTTTGCTCATCTCCCGAGGCAATTTTCAATGCAATTTTGCACAAGCTCATGCATTTCTCCTGTGGCTAACCCCTAAAATGACAGTGGCACTCTCAACATACAAGAAGACCTCAGGATTTCGAGGCAGCCAAGCATTTCTGCCACCCACCAAAACATCATCTTGAGGGAGCAAAGGAAAAATAAAATGTGCGCTTGTTTGTAACTGTTCTCAAGAGTAACACACAGCAGTGAGATCTCAGGAATGGCTGAGCCAACATCTTTAATTTAGACTAGTATGAGAAGGTCAGGCCTACAGAACCTGCTAAATTATTGTATTTCCTACAAAATTATGCAATAGAATTTCTTCTTCCTGTAGTCATACATGAGTACACAGACTAGAAGTCACATGTTGCATTTAAGGAGATGCTGTGCACAAAAACAAAATACACCAGCTGGACACATATATATAGATCTGGATTTTAGAATATTGCACTGGGTTAGGACACCTACAATTTACTCCCAGGGGCTCTCTTTACTTGGCTTACAGTGTTCATTTCATTTTTGGCTTTGGAATAAATTCACAGACAACACACACAACTCGACACTGTTCTGTCTGCCACACACCACAAAAGAGCCGGACTCAACTTTTAAGCACATTTCCATTGCTTGCATGTGTGATTTGCTTTGTATGATTTAGAGCACCTAAACATTTCGTATGTGTGGCACATGTGTGAAGTTACAGTCGTCACCTGGAAACACAGAGTAACCTGGTTCTTAGTTGTAGGGCAAGTTCTGCCCTGCTATCTGAGAGCAGTCCTTGTCATAAAGGCACTCTACAACTGTTGTCCTCAGCTTTAGGCATGTCAAAGTTATATGCCTGGACAAGGACAGCTGTTTAGACTTTTGTCATCAAAGTATATGGGGAAAAAAACCACACCTGAGATGCAGCCTGAGAGGCTAAAAAAGCTAATTTGTCTAAACAACAACCTTAGTAAAAGCAGCATAGCATGGGAAGGGAATTGTCCCAAAGACACAGGAAATCTATCTTTGCACCGACTACCACCAGTTACGGCCAGACACACGAATGTCAAGTCAAACCTCATACTTAAGTGAGGTCAGATACTAGGCTGAATCTTGGTTCCCAGAGCACAGAATCTGGGTAGCAAAAGCTTCCTTGTACAAAACAACCTTACCCTCTCATTTTCAAAATCAACAAAACTTGCATTGGTTTCAAGATATCCTGCATAAAGCAACTCTTGGTATAGATGTGGTGCTGATGAGGTGAAGTACTCACAGCACAAAAGATCTTATGAGGAACTTCCTGGCTGATCTCCAGTTAAAAAAAAAGAAGGTGCTCTGTGGATGGTGTGGATGCACAATGCAAGTTGGTAGCAGCAATTCTAGCACTACCCCCCTATATGTGTGTGCACACAATAGTTTCTGCAGTCACACCTCCGTTAGTACCACTGTAACTAGCAGAATGCTAGAACTAGCACCCTTGTGCTGTGCTATGCAGTTCTATTGTCTCAATCTTTCTGTTCTTACAGGACAGTTACCGACGTGGTTTTGACCAGAACTCTACTATCCAGTGCCCAGGTACACTTCAGGAGTTATTCTGGGGCTGGGGTCCCTCCTAACAGAACTTACTGCTATGGGTGTGGTTCAGCTCTGGCAACTGAATGATCACAGACACAGTTTACTAGAACATACATGTGCTAGAAGTTTGCCACTTGAGAATTCAACTTAAATTTTTTAACTTTTGACAGCTGACCTCTACTCCACTTAATTTCTGCAGTGCTTGATTCTCTGATGACAGACAGACTGGTGCCGAAACCCAGTCACACAGCTCAAAGGCACAGGTTAGAAAATCCTTCTACAGGAGGAAGCTGAACCTGGTAGAGAAACTGGGGGACTTCCCAGGAGCGAAGGAACACTAAACTACATGGTTATTGCACGTCACTGAGAAAGAGTCCTACTCTCCAAGAGAAAACTGCAACACCAAACAAATGCTAATTGGAAGCAACACAGTGTGGGAGTAGCAGAAGAAAACACAAAGATCACTTTGTTACCAATACCTGCTTCTAGAAGAGGCCAAAACCTCTTGTGGCTTTAAGAGACTATATTCTGCCAAATTAATTGAACAAAATGTCTAACTTGATCTTACCCTTATGAAGCAAACTCATTGTGTTCCATGAAAATGAAAGAATAGTAGCAGCTATTACATGTCCTTTTCTAAAACTGTCAGGTATAAAGCACATGGATGCATATTATTTATGCATACTATTTTCTTGAAGAAAATGGCCTCTGTTTTTTATGGGTATAGACAAATTGTATCCTAACAAGTGAGAAATAAACTGTGGGGACTAAAGGAAAGTCTACATTCTCAATCACAGTTAAGCAAAAGTGCAAAGTGCTTTTTGATGGAGTCAAGAACATGAGAACTCATTACCACTGTCAGAGAGTTAAATATGCTCAGTTATTCAGGAGATTGGGCTTTGCCTTTAAATTTCATTTCCACACCACCAAACTGACGGGAGTACAAGCTGCTTGCAGCCACCTCCACCACACGTAAACCCATGGCGCAAGAACATAAACACACCTCAGAGGGATCCTTGGGGCTGCATATTCAACCTGGCTAGAGCATCCATCCACAGACTGCAGCAGGAACTGGACCAAGGACCCAGCTTTGCACACGAAATTGACTCCAGAGATAGCCAGATTAACGCGGGGTGGTTCTGGGGTAAGATAGGTCCTCTGCATGTTCCGAGAGCATCTTCATAGCTCAGACAGACTCTCCTGGCCGCTGCCTCCAACACCGTGCAAGCAAGACCTTTTCTCTCACCTGTGCCGATGGGTTGCAGTCACACACACACACCCCAGAGCTTCTGTTTAACTCAGTGTTACCAGAGACAAGGAACTCAGAGGGCTCAGTCTTCCGGAGATTCCAAGCGCTTAGTCCCAAAGGGAGCCAGCAGCGAAAGAGGAAGAGCAACTCTGAGTGACCATGGATATAGGGGTCAAAGGCCAATAGGGTTAGGGAGGAGGCGGGGGAATACAATGGCAACCAATGGGAAGAAGGCAGGGGTGGAGTGTGTGATACAATGAGAACCAATGAGGGGAAGGGAAGGGCAGAGTCAGGGATACAACAACCAATCAACACAGGAGGATTAGCATAACGAGGACGAGACCACCCAACCAACGCTCAGAGGGTATTTCACACCTCAGAGCTGTCCCACCAGTTTGCTGCTGTGGGAACCTCTCCGCTCCTCCAAGATGGTTTCAGCCACCGCAACACCAGATTCCCTCTTTTAACTAGATTGGGAGATGGTGTGTCAGAAACCACAATTACGCCCAGAATTGTGGTAGGAGGTTTCCAGGCCACAGGCCGTGCTTACTCCAAAGGACTGAGAGGCAGAGAAGCACAGGGAAAAGTCAGAATGAAGAATCACATGAAACACATTCATTTAAAATATCTATTGAAATTACAAATTAAACTCTCCAATATGATTCAAAGTACAAAACACCACATTAAAAGGCATTCAACAGCTCCTTTATACATCACAGTGTTAGTGGCACAAAATGCACTTACATTTCAAATACATCAACAGAACTATTTTTACACTGGTCAAATACATTATTTATACATATGCATGACTCCTTCATGCTTATCCCTATACAAGTTTAAAATACATCATAATAAAATGATCAAGAAAGGTTCAGTTATGTACCATGTACCTGTACCTAATGTTCCTGGAATTCTTATAAGATATACACAAATCAAAGCAATAATGAAGACCACAGGGCTCTAAACACGAACAGCATGCCTTACTTAGTACAAGTGCATTAGCAATTAAGGGCTGATGCAGGCCTTTTTGATGTCCTTAATATCACTGTCATCAACAACCGTAAGTTGTTTTCCTCAGGCTTTTAGATTATGTACATGAAACGTACAAACTTTGGTTTTAAAAAAGCAAACCTGCACAAAGCTTTACGCATGCTGCACCTCACTGGAATGAAAATGGCCTGCATTAAAAATATTTATTCCTATACAGTAAAACGCCTACAGATGAAATACACACATCTTCATTTTAATCTTCCTGCCCATAACAATTTTAAAAAGCACTTTGTATTTTTTTGACCTATGGATATTTTATCCTGTTGGCTCCACAAATGAGAGCTTTTCCCTAATTTTGATTGTTTTCTGCATGTCAGGAGTTCAGCTGTAAGCTGAGAGTTGATCCAGTCAGCTGTTATTTGGGATTTTGCCTAATTTATGCACCAGAGTATCCGAGGAAAGATCAAGCTTCTTAGTATGTGGAGGAAAGTATCCTAAATTCTTGACATGCTAAAGTCAGTAGTAGGAGGCTTCAGGATAAATGCCAACATGAATAAAACAAATATTAACATAAAACTACAGTAATCTTTTCTATATAATTGTTCACCACAACTCTTGAAGAGCCTCAAAACCAATGAATTCGCCCTCACAGCCCTCCTGCAGTAAACACTGGCCCATTCACTTAAAAGATGGTTAAATTGAGATAAAAGGAGATAAGTGACTTGTCCAATTTCTCAGGAGAAAACCCAACACTACCACCATTGAAGAGGATGCGAGCTGTGCTCCTGACCTCTCTCAGGACTGACTTCAGCCCAACTAATGGCAAGCCTAGGGAGATGCAAAGCCTCTGGAGCTGGGACTCCACACTCGCTAGACCTAACACAACATGTCACCCCAGCAGGATATGATGTTACAAACTCCATTAAACACAGCATTTACAAACAGGCCATTCACTCAAGAGCTGGACTCAATTCTTGTGGGTCTCTTTCAACTCAGAATATTCTATGATTCTGTGTGAATATAAACCCCTAAATAATAGCATAACCACAAAAATGCAACAGAAATCATGCTGTGATACTTATTTTTCTGGTGCAAATCCAAAAAGCCATAGATGTTGTAACAGATTTTCATTCGAAAAGCAGAAGAAACAAATATTCTCTTTCCCATGGCAGGGGGTTTAAATGTCAAGAGTTTAAAATTATGTATTTACAATTCAGTTTTGGGGTATTAAATGTCACAGTATCAACATAAGCTGTAACATAAAAGCACCCTGAACTTAATACATCACCACCAAAAGTTGCTACTTTGGAACCAAATCAGCATTAAAAATAATAATAGTAATAATAATAATATTAACAATAATAAAAACAAACAAAAATCCCCGAGAATACAGATGGAATGACATTTAGCAAACCTGAAAGACTTGGTAGGTATTTGGTAAATATATGTAGGCATATAGTCAATTCCAACTGCTGGGACGTGAAACAAGAGCTGCGTCATAAAAATTGCCAGTAGCAATTCAAGTATGTTGAGATCAGAGATATACTGACACAGTTTTCTGATGATATATAATGTTACTGTGAGTATCAATTATAAATTATAGTTTAAAAATTTTTGTACTTGCAAAGAACTTATTTCTCCTTTTTCTTTTAAATCTGGAAATGCATTAATTTTGACACTGATTACTAACTGGTCTCACAGCACTTTGGAAAAGTCAAGTTTTGCTGTATTTCCACATCAAATCTCTAAGAAAGGCACAGAGAAAATAAACCTCTTCATGCCAGGACACTCAATACTGTTCACAGGTCACTGAACCTCTCCTGTTTACTAAGACGCCAGTAGGAGGACTAGTCATCAGCCACAGCTACAATACAGCAAAACCCATCAGTCAGAAAATTAATAACCCATGAAGTCTTTACATCCTGTTGTCCAGGATTTTTTTCTCTAGTTAAACAGAATTACAGGGCCAAGAAGGAAAGGCCATAGTTCAAGCTTACCTGCAGAAGCTGTCCTTTGCAGCAGGGTTTCCATTAATTCTGGACAATGAAGCTATGACTCAGGACAACTCAGGTGCTTGGCTTGGGATACCTCTGGGAGATGGAATGAGCTGATGCCAGAGCCAGAGGGAGAGAAGCATTTCCCTGCCCACTGAACTCAGCAGTGTTTCACACACCCCGGGAGATGGCAAAAGGATCAAATGCACTACCCAGACTTCCCTACAGGTATTTTTGAACAACTAAGCAATTTTTAAAAATAAAGATAGCTAAAATACTAAAAATATTCAGATAACAAAAGATCTGAACTGTGCATTGCCATAAACAATGTGAAGATATCACAAGGAGTTCAGATTTGCTGGAAACCAGCTATCCTTTTTATTCACATTACAGAAGCTGAACTCATTAATATCAATCAAGTAAGTGAACTGCAGATAATCTCCAGCTCCTAGAGCTAAAATCTGTGGTTAGATACAGTTTGAATTTGGATAGCATTTAACTTGGAAGATAAGGGAGGAGAATCGTTTTAAAAAAAGAAATTGGCCCTTTTCAAAAGTTACAAAACTGTGCCCTACAATATTTTTATTTAACAGACAGTGTAAAATAGAAGATAATAAAGAGTAATTTTTTATTGTTGAGCTATGAAAACATATTCCCAGCCTGTGACAGCAGCCAGAAGCAGATGCATTTAAGGATCTTAAGACATTTTCAGTCTAAAGTTATCCTGGCTTCAAGATATTCATCCATCTCTCTACATTGCTGACACAGAGAAATAAATGATGAAGAAAAAATGCAGTAAAACTTCAGTCCACAAGCCATTCAAAAGAATGTTTTCCTTCAGTACTACAGACACACACATTGTTTCAGGTGCTTCATATTTCACGGCAAGAAGTTATAAGTCAAATTCTTGTAGGCTTTAAAATCAGTGAAATGGTTTTCAACAAAACATTTCTAAAGACGAAACCTCAATGATGTAGTATGTTGAATAGCACACTTTACTACCCTGAAAACACAGCACTGAATTCTGCAAAACTATAAAGTGATTAGTTTTCAAATAAAAACTTATTTTGCCACAGTACTGTTATTAACACAATACACCACACAACATACAATATTACCTCTGAAAATGGGCTAAATAGTTTAAATGCAAAGTACAACTTCCACAAATATCCCAGGCATTTTCATATTAACTACAGGGATAACCATGATGTATTTTTATATTTAAAAGGAAAGACTCGCTGATAACCCAAGAGTCTGCTAAATAGTAAAGTTAGTCCTGTATTTTTTAATAAATGCCCTAAAGACAGAAGCAAGCTATCCTGAATTTCCAAAATATTTCAATAGCACAGCTATTTACACATTTGGTTTAAATAGGAATTTATATATATATATATATTTCTATGTATCTATAAAAAGATTAAGATACCTGGATTAGAAGTTACATAGCCCTATAAGTGTAGCAGAACCCTAACAACAGCAAAAAATAACAACTCGGAAAAATACTAGTGGTCCAGGGATAATCAATACCATCAATGTATTTTTAAAGAAACTTGATTAGACAGCTCGTTTGTGTCATCACTCAACCTTACAGCTTCACTAATTAATTTTAAAATGTAGCTTTTAATCAAACAAATTTTTTATAAGACTTTATAAAATTTGTGGAAGGCGGCAGAACCAACTTTGTCCCTCTGATCCTTCCCAGAGTTCAAGAAAGGCATAGGACGGCCTATATGCACCTTACTAATTTTGTTATACTTGAAAAAATAGGTACTAAAAAGGACATTGTGATAGCTTAAAAAAAAAAAGGATGTGTAATAAAGTCACACAAAGTTGACCATCTGATTTAAATGATAGGCAACTTAAATATATGCAGGAATAAGACACCAAATTTGGAAGCAAACAGATGTGCAGAAGTTTGTACTTTTTCAGCTTGGTTTGCTGATGTCATTCAGTACAGTTCCCAGTCCACCAGCAGGGCAGCACCAACTTTTTGCATTATTTTTAGCAGTATCATCTCTTCATTTCAGATAGCTAACCAGGTTCATGCTCTCCCTTTAGCACCAAACTTGCCTTCTATGACCCTCCTTGTCTATTATCAAGTGATCTGTACAACAGTAGTAACAACAGTTCCTGGAATCAAGACTGTATCAATGAAAAGCAGAGTGAGGCAAGTAAGGCTACATCAATATAAGTGCAAGAGGGAAACATAACAGAAACAGTAAAATCAAAACACTGGATGAGTCCAATCTTCTCTCAGTCTAGGTAGGTAGAGGGTCATCATCTCCTTTATTACATTTGCACTTGCAGCACAGAACAAATGGTGTAGCAAGTAGAAGGAAAGGGGAGGCCACCAAAAGTAGAAGGCCAAATCCTGCAAAAATGCCTACCACCTGTAAGAGAAAAGGATAGCAGTATGTCAGGGATAGCATTGCCTAGATTCTGTGTCTGCTGACACCACTGCATCATCTGTGTCCATCAAAAAGACCTCAGCAAATGCCACTGACCTAATCAGAGCCAGAACTCCGCCCATATGTATACTACAGTCAGCTCCTGTGACCAGTAAATGCGAGTGAAAGCAGAGTGTGAATGTTTATGTTTTATGGCTCCAGTCAGAACTGTGCAACACAACTCTGTTTTATCACACAAAGTGAAGAAGATGGCTACTTCCCTTTTTGAGTCTTCCTATATCTCAAACAATTAATGAAGCAAATCACTACTTTTTTTCTTGATCAAACATAAATATTGGAATCAAGGCTACAAGAAAATTAAGACTTCCACTTCCAGGTGCTCCCTTTTTTTCTGAAGAAAGTTTCAAGAAGAATTAGTCATTCTCCTAATTCAGGAGTTCATCCTGCTGCTTCAAGGGACAAGATCTAACTCTAAGGGCATCTTTTTCATTGACATTTATTGATTATCTCCTTCCCAACATGAGCAGAGGACCACAGACTTACCCATCCAGTCAATGTGACAAAGTAATTTCTACAGAGCTTAAATTTGGAAAATTATTTTAAAACATTCAAGTTGAGTTTCATTGCCTAAGAAAGTTTCGCATTTGCCACAGGCAACTGTAAGAGTGATGCCACAACAATATGCCCACAAATTATTTGAGAAAATAATTTAGACTAATACACATGACAGTGTCTGTGAATAATTTTGAATAATGAGGGCAAGAGCGGAATGCTAATGCAATAGCAAAACCTCACAGCAGAAGGCAAAATGAAATTAGAGCACAGCACTCATTAAGGATTCTTCTAGTCAGGGCTAGATATGCCATTTCAATTAGCTGGCAAATATTAAATTAGCCATGGTACAGATGGGGCGATGCAGTAGCACTTTTGCTGGCCACGGATAATTTGGCGCTGATGATCTCGCACACATTTCTGGGGTAGCGCTGCTGCAGGAATTCCAGCGGGTGGGAGCGCCAAGCAGCTGCAGGAGATGGCGCTGTGGGACAGCGCTCCTGGCGCATTCCCACCCACCNAGCCCAAACTGCCTTGCCCTAACAATTTTATTTATTCCCAGCAGCTATTTCTTTTTCAGCTTCAGAGGTGGGCATGTTTCATAACTCATTCTCTTTTGTTTGGAGGTGCTGACAATCTGATGCAACTTTTACTAATCTTCACATTTATTTCCCAGAAACCAAAGTTAAATTCTTATCTTTAAAAATCATGAGCTGCAACTATTGCCATGCTGCTCTCTGCAGCCTAGGCTGAGTGCACTGGTCAGACAGAGCCAAGCTTGAAGTGAGCAATTTAGTGGACCAGACTGACTACTGCGAATTAATATAAAACATCTATTTACACCTTCCTTTCAGCCTCAATATGCCATCAAAGAAATCATCAAGTTTCATTGGTTTTGTTTTGTTGTTTTTGGTGTGGTTTTGTGTGTAGTTTGGGGGTTGTGTTTATTTTTAAGTAAAACTGCCGAGTATTATTTATCTGCTTTTTACTTTTTTTTTTTTCCTGAAGAAATTGCTGCCCTACTAGGCATCAAGCCATTTTCTCTGGCCAAAACAAATATTTTTTTAAACCCAGAAACAACAAACCAAAGACTCACCTCAATTTGCTTTGGATAAATCTAAGAAGAAACTCAACAACTTACTCAAAGGAAGTTAACAAAAGGAAACAATTGCAGGGTTGATTTGGCTTCAGTGGGTTTAGCAGAATTATATCCTGACTAGTTGAAAATTATCACCTTCCTTATCAGCAATGACTAGATGATCAAACATTCCATGTATCAAACATATTTGTATGAACTGCAGTGGCTTAGAACAGATTTCAAATATCAGATTAATCACCTCGTATGATAGGTTTATCATGTAAGCTTAATGTACCCACACTTCCTGAGATACCATTGGCTAATCAAAGTGAATCCATAGACATCCAGCGGTGTATGTGGAAGGAGAGGGCTGAGATCCTTCTCCTTTTATTTCAGTTTAGCTCTTTATCCAGACTTGATGATTATCCTATAGACTTGGGGTTTATGCTCAAATGGAAAGAAATCTGTACTTCAAGAAAAGTACCTCATCTCACGCTAAGGTAGCTTTTTCCAGGCACACAGTTAATTTAGGAAGAGATGACTCAGATACACAGATGTCCCCATATCTCTGAAGTGACTGTAAAGGCGGTAGATTGGACCAAGTCACACATTAGGGTTTGTGCTGCATGCATCGAAGTGCTGCAGAGAGCTCTTTTATTACCAGCATTTCTGCTGAGTCTAGCAACACTGAATCTAGACCACAAGACATATTCCCACACTCTCCACAATTGTCAATTTGAATCTCTGTTTGAAACTACTGATAAGCCTTCAGGGTTACTTTCTATCCAACCTACAGGAATGAGTCAGAAAGAGTCCATAGCAAGGTAATGACTGTATTCAGGTTAGCTCCTTTTCAGTTCTGGATCCAGAGCTGCGGATGCCTTGCAGGAAGAACTTCCTTTTAAATAATACTGATGGTGGCAACCTAGTTTGTCCTCCAAGTTCAATGAGAACACATATGGACTGGTGCTGAACTGGCTCTGCAAAACATACATTTTCTGGTTCTCAGTGGCACTTTGCCAAGCAGGGTGTTCTCCAGGAGAGCTAATTGTTCTACTCCAAGCAGCCGCCTTCTTTATTTCTGCTATGAAAACCAGTTACCATTTTGGCACAGAATTTTACCCTAAGCTGTTAAAACGAGGCAGTATGACAACAGCAGACTTATAGCGAGCTTCTAAAGATCTGAGCTTTACCTGTGTCCTGTGCCAGATAACAGAAGCCCTGGAGTGCCCCAGCTTGTTTCGACAAGGTCCTTTGTCGTAATGTATAAGGAGAAAATCATCCTACAAAATATTAAATGAGGAGGTAGGCAATAAACAGAAGTTCTCCAAGTTACAAAATACTATATCCTGACAACATAAACCCAGGAATCATACAGGAACATAAAAGCAAGTGGATATGGCCATGTCCAACCTTTCCGAAGTGCTTCGTTTACAGTTAGGTGTCTTCACAAACAGGTTTGTTTAGCGTGTGTTACAGATATATCATGAATTCTTCTCCCTAAGGGTCTCAAAATGCATATTTAAATGCTAGCCTGAAGTTTAGCAAGAGAATCCAAGAAGGTAAGGTGGCCGTTTCATTTATTTTACACACATACAGAAAGAGCAAATGAAAATCAGTGCTTGTACTGCAGACTTCCCAAAGTTGGTTCCTTTACCTAGCCAAAGAACAGAAAGACAATACAGATTTTTTGACATATTATATCCCTATCAGTCCTGTCAGCCTCTCACAAACTAGCCAAGAGAGCAGACCTAGTTCCAAGGGAACACTGGTTTTTTATCAGTGAGAGCATGTGAGAAGCCTGTGACTTCAGTACTGCTAGTAAAGTATTCAAATGGGACAACCACAGGATTTGAATAGTTGGAGTAGCTTTCAGGACCTAATTTCCTTTGCTATTGTTAACAATGTTATAAAGTAAAACTGATGACATGGAAACAGATGTTGTGTATTGTATATACTCTGATCCGTGGGCATGATAACAGGCTGATTTAAAAAAATATAAACATATGACAGCAGCAGCTTATAGACCAATAAATTCCTGGTGTTGGGAGAACATTGTATTCTTTCTCCTATGTCAGATCTATTTCTTGTCCCACAGAATACAACGAATGGTAAACAAATCTGACTGCTAGTGACATACCACATCTAAGTTTGTTAAACTTTCTCAGACTAAGAGCATTGCTACTCTCATAATGTATCTCCTTGAAGAAAGGCAACACTGATAAGTCAGTAGTGGAAAATAAAAAGCAACACCCCTCTCCACGTTAGGTGCCATGTAAAGATTGCAAAGGGATTATTGTCATAAAATTTTACTTTTTAGTAATTATTTAATGACTCACACAGACCAAATGCTAAGTTCACACAGGTCAGACAACTAAAACAGAGGATACAAATCCTATGAAATTCCCAGCACCAGCTCTGGTGAGTTGCTGCCAGAAGCTAGTGAGCTATTTATTTAATTGATTAAAGAGACAGCTGGATGGCAAAGAAATGAACTTCTAAGCTTCTGAGAGCCAGAGTGCATGGCATGTACTCACATCAAGAGATTCCAGACAGTACCAGCAAAAGGCATGTTTGCAATTCTTACACATCATTTGGGCACAGCCTTCATCTCGTTCAATGTAAACTTTACACTTCGGACAGCGTTTGATTGGAGCATCATCATCTTCCATTTTAAAAACTGAACTGTGGGAGAGAGTAAGAAATTAGTAATGTGTGTGGCAATGTCAGTTTAGAGAAGAATGTCTAAGGAGCTGTGCTACAAAGGCCAGCCTGCTTTTTTGTTTAAAAATAAAAATTACTAGAGATTCAGTTATTCAAGCACGTTTTAATATTCAGATATTACAGCTATATACTACTTTTAAAACATATCTCTAGAAAAGGATTTTTAATTACTACAGTGTCTACATAAAAGTTAGGATATTTTCTTTACCATGTATTTTACCATCTGTTTTTGTTATCTAGTGATACTAATAGATATTAATCAGTTTTCTCCTGTAACATATCAGATGAGCAGCAGCTAACTTACACATAAATGTTTTGTACAACTAGATAATTTTCCTTTTTCCTCCTTTCTTTCTCAGACGAAGAAACAATCCCTTGATGGTGCAATAACTCCAGACTACATTCCTTTGGATTACGGCACCAGGGATAGATTATTTGTCTGTGCCCTGCTTGAGGACCCTCCCTAGGAGTTTTCCACCAAATCAAGAACCCTAAGGTTTCAGTGCATGTCACTCTTTCAGTTAAACTTTGTCTCTGTTGACAGAGTCCTAACAAGTCACTGTTCATGAGTTAGGGTCAGCACTGACTCATCTTGCACAACTGTGCAAAACCACAGATATCCCCTCATACAATGGACACAACACAGAGGAATGTTGAAACAGTGGAACAACTTTTATTCTAACAACTAAAATGTACCTTAAATGACAATTCCTGCAGCAACTGCCAGCGTGAGATACAAGAATGACTAATGGGGCATCAACAATCCGTTGGAAAATGGGACTGATGATTGATTGATTTGTCCAATAGCAGGATAAAAGGACACACAGTAATTACTAACACTAAGGGCAACTGTATTAGAGAAAAATGCTTTCTATACATAAAATGTATATGCAACTCCAAATGCTGCTAACAGGCACATTATGCTTCAAAATGAAAAAACATTTTTTACTTTTATTCAGTGGAGGAAAAGATGAAGTGTGAAATAAAAAGTAAAAAAGTAAAAGCAACCAAAATGCTAAGCAAAAATAGAAGAAATTTGTTACCTTGCCATGAAATTTAGCAACCTTCAATTCTTGTCAAGCACACAAAAAAGCATGTACAAAAGTTAGTGTATTTGATCAGGAACTCATCATGACAGCATCCTAGCTAGTCATCCTGCTACAGCAAAGCTTCAAAGAAGACAAGTTACTCATAACCAAGTGCAAGGCTGGGCAGGGCTTTAATGATGCCTTGGAGTCCAACAAAGTCTTTGAAAAAGCCCAAACATGAAGTGGAACACATGCACAAAGGCCTTTCTAATTCAGTGGTTGCAGTTTGCCACAAGAGACCACTTGAAACAGAACTTAAGATCATTGGCTAAATGTGCAGCAGTGGGGATGACTGACAGGATATCCTAAAAATCACTGCCTAGCATGATGTTACTGACTATCATGGTGTCCAGGAGAGCAGCAGTAACAAGATCATCTCTTAAGGGAAGCTAATGAGCTGCCTGGATGTCATATTTTTCCCACTGGGGCAGAAGGCCAAAGGCTCAAGCAGCTCCTTTGTGCTTTGCTGGGAATGGTGGCAAAGAGTAAGGCTGCCAAGAGCTACTCAGTTTTAGAACACAGCATTAAAAGAACAGGAACGACTAAATGAAGGAAACAGCTTTAGAACAAAACATCAGGAAAATGCCTCTTTACTATTCATAATCCGATTTGTTCAGCGATTGAGTATTTAGCTTCTAAATACTCAATCTTTTGCAATATCTTACCTTGTTTCTCCTGGAAGAAAAGAGATTGGCATGTTCTCTGGACAGCCTTGACCTGGATGCCAATTAGATTTGCAAGCAGAGCAGAACTCAATGTCGCATGCTTTGCACTGGACCAGTTGAGGGTCCTGTGGGCTTGATTCCTGGAGCTGGCAAACAGCCTGGCAAGTAGAGGATGGACACCAAGTCCGGCATGGATCCAAAAGCACTTCTGCAAAGGGATATAAAAGAATCAAATTCAAAGGCAGATACAAGATCGGCCTTCCATAACAATGCATTCCAGCTGAGGTTGACTGGCAGGGCATTTGAAAACACAAATTTTCAAAAGGAGCTTTTTAATTTATGCGAGCCGCTTTGACATAAATCTGGCCTGCTTTGCAAACAGGCACCAAACTAAAGTGGGTTCCACGAGTCTCAATTAATTATCCACTTTCATTCACTGAACTAAGCTTGTTCTGAGAATGAGATGTATTTTTTTCAGTTGTACTTGAAGTTAAATACAGTGTATACTATGCAGTAAAACCCACCAGAAAGTCTCTTTACAATGCCTTGCCCAGTAGGAACCTGGTTCAAGTTGACCTCTACCGTAATGTAACCATGTGATTAACAACGGCATAGGACACAGTTTCATCCCTTTCTTGGAGGCTTCTTACAGGTAAGTCATTTCATGTTTCAAAGCCCACTGAAGGCAATAAAAACCTACCAATGACTGCAGTGGTTTCTAGGCTAGGCCCTGCCCTCGGCAAAACCTTACTGTAAGTTCTCTATGGCCACACCATTCCACGTCTCCCTAGGCACACAGGCACCTTATGTTCTTAACATGTTTATATTATTACACACAGAACTGCTCATTAATTCTGTACCAAATGCCACCCCAGGACAAAACGCTGGTTCTGTGAAAGAAGTCAGTATTCCTCTCCAGCCCCTACAGTACTAGTAGTCAACTTAAACAGCAAAGCTTGAAATAGAACTCACTCCCTCCCTTAGTTATTTAGGAATATAATACATAGCAATTTTCTTTCCTTAGTTTATTCCCAGAGTGCTGCAGTTCTGGGAATCATGCAGGCAAGAACAGAAACAATTACTTTTTAGGTTTTGGGGTTTTGCTTTTCTGTTGACGAAGCAATTAATGCACAATGCTACTGCATGAACATGTGCAGCCAGATTCTGATTTACGGGATGGCTCTAGAATGGACCCATTCTCACAGTCTTTAATGGGTAGTGTTACATGTGTTACCTCTTTCAAACTGTAGCTTCTTATACCTTTGCATGATTTCTGATGCAACCATGCACTCAATCTGTTGAAAGAAGAAAAATTTCCAGTTAGAAACACCAATAATCTAAGTAATTTTAAACAAACAGAGACAAAATATTTGACCTTTGAAGAATTAATAAAAACATATGCTGTTAACAATGGAAGCTGTAACATAAAGAGCAAGACACATTTAAACACCCTGTAATGAAAAGAAAACACCCTATTTGCAGGAAAAGCGTATCTACCTCATTTTCTTGCAGATGACCTCGCTTTGGGCAGGCAGCATCAGGGCAGCTGATTGCTGTTTCTAGACCTTCTTTGATCAGAAGTTCCACATACTGTTTTAGGCACTGTAAGAGAGCCAAACACTGAGTTGACTATTCTGCCAAGGATAAATCACTTGGTATTTTAACAGCTTTCATCTGATAATCCGAATAACTCAAACTTTGTAAAAACAGGTACTACTGTGTCCCTTTTACAGCCATGAGCCACACTTGTAGCTTTTGCCACAGTTACTCCTTTAAGCAGAAAACAGCAAATTCATTTCCCCATCAAATCATAGAATCATTTAGGTTGAAAAACACCTCTAAGATCACTTAAACCAAAATTAAGCAAATAACTCTTCAATTTAAAATATGCAGCAAATTAAAAAATAACAATGGTGGAAAGCACAAATCAAACAGGAAGCAGAGGGGCCAAAAGTAATAAAACACCTCCATGACATAATTAGATAACCATACTCTAAAGATCTTTGTGCGACTGGAAGCCACAACATAGCTTAGTAAGAAGTAATCCCCCACAGACAGACATCTGTCAAGCATACTAGAGCACAAAGGGAGTTGTGCATCTTGCCATCTATTCCTGGAAAAGAACTATTTCAACATCATGATTAAAAAAGTATCTTTTCCATAGAAAGGAAAAATGTGAGAATTAGGACTCCCTGAAGAACTACAGTTTCCATGGGGACCAAATAATAAATATTGGTAATACTAATACTTTTCTCCCCTAGCAACCGCAACATTTTACCCAACTCAGAACTGAAAATGTAGCCTCTAACACAGCAGTGCACAGTGCGCGGCTGTCAACAAAGCAGAGAAGAAAAGTGGGTATTTTTGACCAAGGGCAAATTAAGATCAAACCTTGTTATCCTTGAAGAGCAACAACCCCCCTCCACCTCCATCCTTCCCACATCAAGGTGAGAGATACTGCATAGGTGTCCGTTGGGAAGGCAGGGGAGTGATGAAGAGACTCTGCTCTCTTCTGATACCATGCAACTTCTATCAGCACAACACTACACACAAAGATCAAACGAGGGTCTGCTTCCCAGTGGATGGGCCACCGTGTAGTGTTCTCCCCCTGCTTGGGAGCTCAGCTGGCATAAGCAAACTGGAGACAATTACAGAACGAGGTCCCTAACTCTTTGTTAGCAGATGTGTGAATAAAGAGTGAGGCTAGACCAGCAGCAGAGTGAAATAAAGATATGAAACCGGCTCAGCACACAGCTGTGTGGGAGGCAAGAAGGATTACCACACTCTGCAGCAAACTGGCAAAACAAGGATTTCAGTTACCATTTCCAGACATTTGCAAAAGGTATGCAGCTGCTGTCTCACCACCAGCCTGGGAAGGCACAGGGCGGCACTGACCTTGCCAAGGCTGGTGTGCCTAACTTCAGGTCAGAGCACAAAACTGCTTCTCCCCAACTGCTTCCTTCACACCCCATGGAACATCAAAGAGCCCATCAACAAGCACCTTCCAGCCTAACCCTCAGGCACATGGCTTGTACCTGTCAAAGTTCAGACTTCGACACTCTTCTCTTTCTCTTCTGCCTCTTGATTTGTCTATTTAGCTCCTTTCAAAACACCTCTATTAACAAATTATTCTAGATTTTACCTCTCACAGCTTGATTACAGCAAAGACTTCACATCCTGCCCACACAATCTTTGCTACTCTGGTCCACAGCATTTCTGGTGGCAACTTGCCACCACCTTGATAGCATAACAAATTATTTCTATCAGAATCCCCTTTCCTACTACTTATTAGAGGGAGCAGGTCAATTTTTTTGAAAAGAAAAACAGAGATCAGACAATTGATATTTATAAAATTTTTAATTGTGCAAAGAAATCCATGTGTGACTATATTTGCCTTTGTCTTCCTCAGTAGGAATTTAATGAGGACAACTGTTCACTTAATAGATGTTTGACTTGCAGAAGGCTTCCAGACCTTCAGCTGGAGTTCTGCAGGGCAGGTGGTAGAACACTTCAGGAGAACCAGTACCAGCAACCAGCACAGGCTGAGCTCTGCAAGACCCAGATCCTAAGTTGCGTGCCTTGGCAAGCTGTGATTTCAGCTGTAGTAAGGTATCAGTGCTACTATAATAACACTGCTGGCTCTTCCCTTTCCCTCTCCATTTGCAGATGCCAAGTGTGGATTAAAATGAAAATGCATACATTTTTAATGCCAGCACTTCGCACTTATAGAAAGTACTTTTCAAGCTGAATGAGCTTTTCTATCATTAATCATTAATGTGGCTAATTCTCCTTCTCAACCTGTATAGGACCATTGCCAAAGCCTATTCGATTTGCTTCCCTTTCCCCTCATCTTCCAAGAAATGACACAGTTCATCCCTGTCACGAGCAGTGTCCACGGCCTTTCCCTTCCCCTGATGTGGCATTAGACCCTGCCTCTCAAAATCAGCATAGCCAAGTGCACTTCTCATGCTTCAGCTTCTGGGAAATGCCTCAAGGCCACGAAATATTGCTGGAAAACAGGCAGAGGAAAAAACACCCTATCCACTCAAGCCTCCCCTGAGACTTCTTGGGTGGAGAAAGACTAACCCAAAGTGGTTACAAGAGAATTTGATGCACAGAGTACCTGCGGCTTCTCTTGAGAGCAGACACAAGATGTGCAACTTGCATCAGACTGACTAGAGTACCAGAAATGCAGCAGCATGCAAGCAAAACAACACAGCAGGATTAGGTATTCAGTCATCTACTATGAAAAATTCATGGTAAAACAATTACAAAAAGTTGACAAGTTTTTGCTCATTTTCTATGCAACTTGATTCAATGCTTGAAGAAAATATCTTCATAGCCTTTCCATTAAGGCAATAAAGTACGGTATACCATGAACAAAAAATGTGGAAGTGTAAGTCACCCCAAACAACATTCAAAATGAACTGTATTACATAACTTTTCTCAGAGAAAACAAGAGCTGAAATCAGACACCTAAGGGCCAAGATTGGAGTAAGGTCGCAAGAGGACACTGACCCTTATAAAACAAATATGCTGAGGAACATCTTTATTATTCCTCTAATGGATATGCACCAATTGAAAGTTGCTTTTATTTGAAGAAATACTTTTACAAAATTCCACTTGTTTCTTTGGTTAACCCCCCTCCCCCCATTTTATTTCAGTAATTAAATAACTACATATTATTTAAGTAAATCGTTTTTGGAGATACTCTAAACCTATCAAAACCTGGGGCTTTTTTTTAAAATGGACATTTCTGATTTATACAGTTCATTACAACTGTTAGGGCAGTTATTCTGTTTTATGTTGCAATTGTAACAAGCAAACAGGTAATTGTAGTAGCTTAGATTTCTGTTCAGCCTGCATTGTCTCAGCACACCAAACACCCAGGGGAGGAAAAGAAAAATTATTATATGGTCGCAGCTTAGGACACTTCTAAAGTTGTTGGGTTCCTTAATTCTACAGATATACCTTGGCATTTCATTTTCAAAGGCATGAATGTTAGACAGGGAGCCCTAAGAAAACTGTAATTTAACTCCGGCAATTTCCCACAGACAAAGGAAAGCAAAGCACTGCACAATGTGTTACATATAAAATATATATAGGCTACATACAGCATATATATGTAAAACACATATATAAACTATAAATCACATTTTTTGTAAAGATTATGTAAACTGCAGATCAAGATGCATCCCCATGCCCCAGTCGCTGCTAAGATCAGTCAGAAGAGATCAGTTAGCTCCCCTGAACACTACTCCTACATTGTTCCCTGTGTATCCTTGTGCATCCCTGCTCTGTCCTTTTCCCATCACTGTTGTCCTTTGTGACGTGTGGATGATTTTTTCTGTCACCTGGTAATCTATGATTCCTACTGGCATTTGCTGTCCCCATGACAAAAGGCAGGAGCACATCCACTTTGAGGAGTTTTGGCCCAGATCCATTCCCTCACAGAGATCAACTGAGAGCCCAATTCAGCAGCAGTTTTGCTATAAGCTGCCTATATAAATTTGGAATTTTTTTTTCCTGTTGCCTCAGAGACAGATGACTAATAAAGGAATGACTTCCTTTCTGAAGCTGCCAAGCACAGCCTAGTATTTAAAGCTAGGCAAAATGTGTGGTACTTCTAACCTTTATACATCAAGGACTGTGCCACACAGAAACGTGTGTTCAATGACCACTGATGTGCCATGGCTTTTTGTCTAATGTAATAAAGATCAACACACCCTATAGTAATAAAAATGCTAATTTTTTATCTAATTTCAAAATTATAACACAATCTTGCTCTGCTGCATTTAGCTCTAACGAACCTGCACAGGCCACAGCAAAATTTAAATACAAACAATTAAAAATTTTGGCTTTTCCTTTTGTTTTAGAAGAATTCCAGGAACAATCATGCTTACTTCTGATGTTGGTACTTTGACTTATTTCTCCTGACATCAAACTCCAAATAAACCCCATTGTAATTCCAAAAAAAGGAATCTTGACTTTCATTGTTTACATGGGGGCAACACTTATCTGCCATCTACTTTGACAGAAAAAACCGTGTTCACTTGGTGCCTAAGGAAATTTTACAATACAAAATGCACACAATAAAAACCACTTGGAGATAGTTTGGGAAGTTATAACTAATTTACTTTTAAGAACATGTTATTGCTACTATTGAAGCAAACACAGAATGGTTTTTTCAAGATGTCACCTTTTACTTGAGAGTTAGGCAGACATAAAGATTATCCTGAATTATTTTCTTAACAGTTGATAGGTGGAATTTGTCAAAATGCAGACTTCTGACTACACTAATGCTGCAGATGCAAGTGCCAAATCATATAGGACATTTTTAAACCAGTCCATGGATTTGGAAAGGCCAAAAACACATGACAAGAGCTAAGCATATCATCACCATATCACTTGATTTATTTCTTAAAACTTCAAATGTATTTTAGTGCTGGCACTAGGCCATAGTCATCACCAAATGAAGTGTGCACTAGATGCAGAATCATCACATGCTGGAATTGGAAAACAATTTTTAAAAAACCAAACATATGCACTGATAAAATTGAAAGGGGAAAAAATAAAAAGAAGAAATCTAGCATTTACTGAGTTCTAAAAAAGGGAATTAGTCTATTGCACTGCATTTAGTAACAATAAATATTAAAGGTAGGCAAAGGCAGTTGCTATTGAACACAAATTTAACCTTGGAAATAACCCTACACTTTGGCCAGACAATCACTAAGAGTTTATACTGCACTTCAGAAACACACAGGAGGGCTGACATGCTTCTTCAGCAAATGAGATTTTTTAAAGCTCAAGCTGAAAAAGAAAATGTTTTCAACTAGAATGATTATTAACATGTAGACTAAATTGCTGAACTCAAATTCTATATCATCTGCAAACTAGGTTTAGATGAACGTCTAAAAATATACATATACACACATATAATTACATAAACTTGCATTCAACCATATGAAGAATCAGAAAAAGCTGGTTGGTATTTTGTGATCCACATTTCAAGTGACATTGGGGTAGGTGCATGCAAAGATCCCTTTGGGACTTACATTCTGGGAAAGAATATGAAGAATATAAAAGGATATTGAGTAAGAAGCACTCATTTTGTAGTGTCTTCTAGCTACAAATCTACAGTTTGGTCTATGGGTCACTTTTATGCTAATAGGATACTAAGCCAAAGCTCAAACAAAGTTCATGTGATGGGGCTACACAGATGACCAAAACTACTACCGCATCAAGTACTTTTGATTATATTCTATAGTATTTTTATGCCCTGCATACCAAGAATTTTTCTTTACATTGCTTTAAAATGAATACTAAGAAGGTGATATCTTTTCCTTCCGTAAGACAGTGCAATACTAAGGTTATTGTACTACTCTGTGCTAATTCCCCTAAGTCACTTCTGCAGTCAGTCTGCTGAATAGATATTTATACTGGTAGACATACTGCCTGCAAATCTTTTGGGTAATGTGATGTAATGTCCTATTTTTGCTTCAGATTAGAATAGTAGAGTGATGCAGTATGCAATACTCACAGAGACAGGAGGAGACAGTGTGTGTGAGAGTGAGTGAATTTATTTCACTACAAAAAAATTTGTGTCTATGTCTCAAGTGAAGACTAACACTCTTGCAATAACAGCTTCCCTCCCTTTCATCCAAATAGCAAATTCCCTCTGGTAGAGAGCTTTTACCTGAATAAAATGTCATTTTCTAGAAATATTTTCCACGTAGACAAACCAGAATAATTCCAAGAAGAAAAACTCCCCTAAAATAAACAGCCTGCATCTGGGGTGTTCTCTGAAGAAGAGGAAGAATGACACAATAAGGCTAGAGCCTTCCCTATTCCTGAAAAAGAGTTTCCTGTAGCCACGTGTAACTACCATATGTTACCTTTTAAAATATTTTGGTACATACTTCTAAAAGCAACAGGAATGCTCATCTGGTAATAGGACAAATCACAGAATCATAGCATGGCTTAGATTGGGACAGACCTTAAAGATTATCCAGTTCCAACCTTTTTCCATAGGCTTTTTCCTCACTTTCTAGTAGATGAGGTTGCTCAGAGCTCCATCCAAACTGGCCCTGAACACTTCCAGTGAAGGGGGATTCACAACTTCTCTGGGTAACAAGTTCCAGTGCCTCACCACCCTCATAGTAAAGAATTCCATCCTAGTATCTAAACCTACTCTTTCTCAGTTTGAAGCCATTCCCCCTTGGCCAATCACTACATGCCTTTTTTATAAAAAGTCCCTCCAATTTTCTTGTAGGGTCTCCTGGTCGGACTCCCTGTGGCAAACTCCAGGATTGTCCCTGCCCTTGCTTTAATCCTGACCCATAAGATCCTGGCTGGCTCCTTATCCATCGCAAAGTGTAGTTCCACACCCTCTAGCTGGTTACTGCCATACAGGGTAACACCTCCATTTCTTCTGCCCATCCTTCCTAAAGAGCCTTCATCCTTCCATTCCAACACTCCAGTCATAGGAGCCATATTATTTTAAACTTAATGTTTCACAGAAAAAGAAAACTAGTTTATGAGAAATTTCCATAGCATACTTAAGCACACAAGAAAAGATGTGTGAGAAAAGGAAAAAAGTTACATTCCTCAGAGAGCTTTTAAGATTCTTTCAAATTTACTACATGGCCTTTTTGTGTAAAGTAGTTATAATCCTGCCTCAAATCTATTGTTCTTTAGCAACAGGCTCAACTTGGAACCACTCTTGCACTGCTGCTCCAATGTGCCCAATTTTCTACAGCAGATCTACAATCTAGCTTTTTAATATCACCCTAATCCTGCTTAGTTGACGAGTGACTTACCGGAAAACACCTAAGCACACTTAATCACAGAGATCTGTTTGAGGCATGAGTGACTGTGGGACTGATTTTTTTTTTCTTTACTAGATAAACTGTCAGCTATACTGACCAAATCCGCAAGCACAAGCTATATTCAACTTCACAAACCACCTAGATCTGAGAGATATTCACTAGAAGTGTTCAATGTCTGTGGTATGCTTTGAACTTTAATCATTTTCACTTCTACAGACATCTTCTCAAAAACAATTACCCACTTTCAAAGAAATCTTCACTATTAGAACTCAAATTTTTATTAACCCTAATACATCATCCTTAAGAATAAATCACAGGAAGAAACATTCACTTATCTTGACATGCAGTACTTCAAATCTGAAAGCAGTAACAGAGAACTGTCTTACATGTTTACCCTTTATATCCTTTGTTTCGTTACAGAGCACAGAATTCTGCTACAGAAGCATACCAGCCCTTGACTCCAAGACAAGCACCTGCAAGGGGCTCCAGAGCTCTGCAACAGGGCAGTATCTAGTGCCTTATGCTGTGAACAAAAAGGTACACACAGAGAGAGACTTTGGCCAGGACCAGAGATAGATAACATCAGAGCTGATAAATGTTTTCCCCATAGTGGTAAGCAATGTGGAAGACCTCAGCTTGATCATTTTCCTGCCTCTACTTTCCCAATACTTGGCCTCTTTTTAAAGATTTTTTTTTTATTGCCAAGGGTAAATGCCTCTTTCTCCCACCATGCTGTTAATGTTTGAAGACTCCATCAGCTGTCCTGCAGCCCTGTTATAGGCTATATTGCCAATCCAAATGCCATCACATCATCTTGCCTGTGGATGATGGCCAAACAGGATGATGGCTGTGAAAGACAAACACAACCCATGTGCTTCCATGTCTGAGGACAAACTGTCTGAGCATTCTTTCCTGAGTTGTAAAAATTGTGCTTGTCCAAGAGTCCTTGTGCTCCCAGCCGCTGGTGGAATCTTAGGATGGGGACTGGCTACACCCTGGCAGGAGCAGGCACTCACCCATTGCATATGTACGTAGCTGTAGTCAGTGCAATGATGGCTGTTGATTCATCCTGTGGACAGCACAGCAGACTTTGCTGCTTTGGTGCTACCTCTGTCCAAATCCCTTCTGACAGTACACCCAAATATCACAGCAGTCCCTGGTACAAATGCAAACAACTTGCAGACAAGATACTCATATTAGGGATGAGGTGCATCCCCCCTCTGACTGAGTCCAGCCTCCAAACCCTCCACATAAGACTGTGCCAGTTTGAGCACAGGGAACAGCACCATCAGGCCATCAGCCAAGAAATCAAAGTACAGCAAGAAGAAATGTATGTGTTATCAAGAAAGCAGAAAGAGGAGCCCTGATGACTGCCTCAGCTTGAGAAATATGACATGGCAAATAGCCTTTGAGACACAGCAATAAATGGCTGTAGAAACCCCAAGCAGGACCGAGCAACCAGAACTAAATGCACTGGAAAAACAAGTGCCTTTTTCCAGCTGAGTATCTTGAAAGAGAAAGGGAAGGCAACACAGACTTACACCTTCCTAGCCTTTGGAATAGTGGGCTTGTTCTTTTATATACACACTTATTTATGGCTGTGTACTGTAAAATATAAAGAAGTTGAACATTTTTCTTCAGAGGAATCAATCACATCAGTAGATAGCAGAAAATGGCCAAATGAGACAAGGATAATACCTTGTGATCTGGGCATATCTTCATCTTTGAATACGTTTTTTAAGTGGAGTTACATGTAAACTTTTTTCATTATGGATTTTTATCCCTCCATTACCTTGCATAAACTTCTTGTTCTCACCTATTCAGGGCTGCAATTGGTAAATACACACCAAATAAACTTTACAAAAATAAATCTATTTTCAAGTGCCAACATATGTGGGATGAAACTCAAATATTCAGAAGGCAAAAGACCACAAAAAAAAAAAAGAATCAGTCTTTCCTTACATGTTTGAGAAAAGTTTATTCTATTTCAGAACAGAAATAGCAATTCTAAGTGGGAGGACAACACACCTGCAGCAAACAAAGGGCCTTCCCTTTTCACATGCAAAACACTATGCAAACAAAAATGAACTACTTTTACCAACACCCTGATGAAGACAGATAATGTTAATCTCATTAAGTGACATCATACAGGAGAGGAGAGCTGAAGGCTCTGGATCAAGTTTAGTTTTCACCCAGGGTTCTGTGGTTCCTGCTTACTAAAGCAGGAAGTTCTGCTGTCAGAGCAACTACAAGACAACTGAGAACTCAGCCAGCCATGCGAAGCACTATGCAAACGTACAGTGACCCCTAACAATGAAGCCTCTATTGACAAACCATGCGTCAAGATCAGTATCAGTTCTCTGCTGAGGCATGGCAGCTCAAGCAGCAAGTGCTAAGCTTTGCTGGTGGGAAACACGGAAACATTACAGCTGCTAAGAAGGACCTTGAACTCTATAAAACCACATAAGCCATTAGGTTTCCCCCTCCCTTCTATCTCCAAGCAAGTAGGGCATCTCCTTAGATAGAGGTGAGGCACAGCCTGGCCTCAGCACAGTGCTGCCTTGCTAAGGTAGGCTTCCCTTGGCAAGCAGAGACAAACCACACAGGATCAGAAGGCAGCCAAGCCCACCTGTTTCATCCACACTGCTCCTGGTGTCTGCCTTGCTCTGGAGAAGGAGAGGCTGAAGCTGCCTCTGCCTCATTTGGAGTGAGAGATAACACTAAGTAAATCACACTTTTTTCTGTCCTTCAACTCAGATAAGCTCCATTTGCTTCCAGTCAAGCATAGCAACAAGGAAAAAAAAAAAAAAGGGATGCCTGATACCATTTATAGGCAGGATAATATTTGCCTTGCTGATCTTCAGCCTATAAGGAAGCTCAAATAGGGGAATGCTTAGAATTCAGCAGATCTGCACGAACAGTCACGATCAGGCAAATTCAATAATCCTGTGTAAAAAGGCTAATGATAGCAGGAGTCTGTCACTATCCTGCTGTCAAGCTACTTGGGATGGAATACAACAAACTCAGAGGGACACCTAAAGGTCCAGGTAAGATTAACCAGCTGACTCAAGGGCTTAAGATAGAGCTTAGTGGCAAGAATCAGAGTATGAGTATCTACTAAGCAGTGTTCATTTCAAACACCAAAGTTAATCCACATGTGCATATCTGACCGAAAAGAAAGCACAAACAAGCTGCAAAAGGTAGGTCTTAACATTAGTTTTGTTATTTTCTGACTGTAGGCATCCCTCTCTTTTGCATATCTGACTACAGTTTCTCCTATCAGTAACAAGGAACACTACAGAGGAGTAATCAAACTTCATCAAAGACAAATATTCTGTCATGCTTCATATTTCTAGAAATTTCCTTGTTTGGACTGCCTACTTGACAGATTTTTCTTTTAAATATGAGAAGTAAGCAATGAATCCACTGATACCAGGTTGATCAGTACTGCATAACATCTTGAAGGGAACTGAACAATCTAAGATGAGGTCAAAAGGAGCTTAGCCTGTTTTGAATAACATTGGCATCACTGTACTTGCAACACATTGACACATCTGTGCTGATGTTTTATATATATACAAATTATGCAGGATTTTTGTACACATGTAAATACACAACTAACTGCTTGACTTCCATGAAAGAATATCAGCTGGAAAAAACCTGTTGTAACTTTAGCACGTACACAATTGATAACACAAAGGAACATCCTGTTCTTTAAGACACATGAGGATTTCATCATTGATTACAAAATCAGAATTTCAGACAGATCTGGACTAAAATGCTCCCTGCTTATCTTCCATGACCCTCTTAAAAAAGCAAAGGCTAAGTAGTAAGTGAAAAAAATTAGTATAGCAATTAATAAAAAAAATTTAAAGAAAAAAAGGTGGTGTTCTCCACTTTACTCTCCTTTTCTTCCTCTAAGTGTAAAGCTTTCTGAAGAAAACATGCAAAATCAACTACGTCTGACTTAAGCAACTGCTAAGTTGCTTGTTTAAACTGTATTAAAATTTAAGATTACTAGCTATGTACTATGTGCTATTTAAGTGGGAAAAAGTAATTTATGAAAAAGCAAGATATTTAGGTGTTTTGGTCCAAAATCAGAGAAGCACACTTAAGGTCCAATTGTTAATATGATTCTAACATGAGAGATACTGGTTTGTCCCTTGATAATACTCAGAAAAACAAACAAAAAGTTAACAGCATGTATTTTGTTTTTCTCTCTACTCTCTAGACTTTTGTTCCTCTGGTACCTCAAGCAATTCAACAAGGGATTTGCTTGAGGTACCAGAGAAATTACATTCTTATAACATTCCTAATGGATGAGATATACAAAACTTGAGAGCTCACAGCATTGTCTGGACATTAGTGATCACGACGATAAAAATAATAATGGAGTATTGTACTAACTGGCAAAATAATACTATGGGAAATTGTAGTGCCTATGCCTTATCAGCAGAGGAGTAGCAATCTGCTCTATTTAATCCATGCACAGCCCTGCCAGAAAGCAAATGGAAACAGTGTCCCCATTCTATCTTTCTGAATAGCAACGCTTTGCTACTGTACAAGTGTCAGGAAGAGACAATCCTTCACGGGATCTTTACTACAGCACTTCTATGATTATAAAGAGTCAAGACTTGCAGACAGAAATATAAGATTGAGAGACCTGTACATTCATCCAAATGCTGCCAACATACCAGCACTAATGCACTTGAAAGATCTCTTTGTAATACATGCTAATGTTTCAGCTCACTGTGATTTAGACAGAAGGGCTAGAGCTAGTGGCAAAAGCTGCAGCAAAAGTGGTCCTCACACTTGTATGGACATCCCTTTTTCTTTTTTGCTCATATTCCTTGAAAAGCTGTCAGTTATCTCTGTTCATTTACAAAAAGGAAGCCAGGACAAAACTACATATTGGTCAAACAAGAACAAAACAGAGATGAATTGGATCTACCGTACAGGCAAAATCTTGAGTCAAGATGCTATTCTGTTTTCTTGTTCTTTCTGCTGTTGTTTCTTTTCTTGTTGCTTCTGTTTCTTCTGTTTTCTTCTTCTTCTTCTTCCACTTAACTTGAATTTGGCCATTTACAAAGAGCAATTCATATGCAATGTCCTCGGTGTTTCTGGAATTCATCGCTGGAGAAACACAAGTGGAGGATTCTGCACACAGCCGTCACACAACTGTCAATAGGCCAAACAATCTTGCTTGACTCACAGGAGTATTTTCTTTAGCAATTTATCAACCTCCACGTGGGCCCAAAGGTAGAGATGAAGGTCTAGACTGTAACAGGTTTATAGCTATTGCCTCTTGCATTTGCTGGGATTGATTCTTAATACTTCCCTTGCAGTCATCAAGGAAAGCAAGGGCAGTATTTCCCGTTAATTCCCAGGAAACCTTTAGGATAAATAATTTTTTCAGGGTACTCAACTGTCACTGTAGTAAAGCTTGTAAGTAGAAAACAAGAGGCGGACTAACTACACCAATTTCTTTAAACAGGACAAAGCTGAATGAACTACTTAAGACAATCAAATACAATTAGTAAAAGTGGCTGATTATTCCACCTGACGAGAGTTCAAAACACAAATTTTATGTCACCAGTCAGATTACTATCTCAGCTGCTAAGAACAGGTTATCGGTGAAGGTTACATATCTAATTTCTGTAAGTGGTTATAGCTTTCAAAATAGCAGTAGGAGTCACCAAGGATGGCAGTAAACATCAGAAGGACCAAGGTGAAGATGAAAAAAAATGTATTGGTAACCCATGCTTTCTGCTGCCACTGAAATGTTACTGGAAACTGAAATTTAAATATTCTCTGCATTCAAGCAACAGGGAGAACACAAAACACTCAGTTGTAATTACTGGAACAGTAAAGAACAGTTTTCATTAAGCCTATTATTCTCATTTTCATGAAGCCTATTATTTTATATACTTTGGCACGCTTGAGCAAACACTTCTTTCACAATAGATCCACCTGTTCCATTGACTACCTCCTATATCTTCAATAACCACCAGAAAAAAGAAAACCTACTATATAAAAAATGGTAGTATTTCCATGCAGAAAAATAAAATAAACTAACTAAAATCCTTGATCTTAAATATTAAAAACACACACCAAAAAAACTTTGCTGGAAAGGACTTTCAAATTAAAAAAAAAGTCATCCAATTCCTTGTGTGAGTCTATAACACGATATCATGAATTACTAGGAAGTTAAAATCTGAGCATCATGTGTCCCAGAAGTTTATATTCTTACTGATAATATTCCAATTTTTCCTCTGAACAACCATCATTACAAGGCTTTTGTTATAATTGTACCCATTGCAAAATTTAATGAACTAAAATTTTAATTTAAGTTCAGTATTAGGGATGAAAAAATACAGTAGTTTTCTCTTTTTTTTTTAGTAGTTCCTAAACTAGCAATATCCATTAACTGTGATGATGATGTTCTTTATCAAATACTACACTTATGTTCCCCAGTGTTATGTACTGACAGGTAAGCATCTGTACAATATGGTAATGGAAACCTGTTATGTGAGTGTAATTATAATACAGCAAAATTAGAATCCATAATATATTAAATACTTCTCTAGTTACAAGTGTGCATGGCTATACTGGGTACTATTGAAAGGCATTTAAAGAACAATGCAATCATCAGGCACCATCAACACAGGATCATAAAGGGAAAAGTCTGTTTAACTGATTTGATAACGTTCTATGACAAGGTCACCTGTCTTGAATTAAGGATTGGGCAGTGGATGTAGTTGCTCGAGATTTCAGTAAAGCTTTTACTACTTCAGCATCCTTCTGCACAAGCTGTCCAGCTACAAGATGAGCTCCGAGGGAAAAATTGGTTTCCCAAGGGTTGTAGTGAATGGGACTACATTTGTCTGGCAACCAGTCACCAGCACTGTTCCTCAGCTTCAGTTCTAGTGCCAGTTGTTTATCTAGTGTTCATTATGTTTATCAACTGTTTGGATGCAGGAGTCAAACGCACCATTAGCAAGTCTGATGATGATTTGAAACTGGGAAGTGCTGCTGATTCTCTTGAGGGACAAGATGCCTTGCAGAGGGATCTAGATAAATTGGAGTAGAGCCACGATTAAAATGGCATAAAATTTAACAAGCTGAATTGCCAGATTCTGCACCTGGCATGGACTAACACCAGGCACAAGCATAAATTAGGAGAGGAACGGCTGGAGAGCAGCCCTGCAGAAAGGGATCTGGGGGTGCTGGGGGGCAGCAGGCTCCATGTGAGTCAGCAGTGCGCCGGCAGCCAAGAGGGCACAGCCCATCCTGGGATGCACCAAACACAGCATCGCCAGCAGGTCAGAAGAGGTGATTGTCCTGCTGTGCTCAGAGTTGGTGCAGCCTCACCTTGAGTACTGGGGTAGAGTTCTGGGCCTCACCATTTAAGAAGGATATGAAGGTCCTTGGATGCATCTCCAGAGGACAAAAAGTTGGTGAAAAGGCTGGAAGGAGTGTCCTGTGAGGAGCAGCTGAGAACCTTAGGTTTGTTTAGTTTGGAGACAATGAGACTGAGGGGCAACCTCATTGCTCTGTAGAGCCTCTCAAGCAAGCGAAGTAGAAAGGGAGGTGCTGAGCTCTTCTCCCTAGTATCCATTGACAAGAAATGTGGATTCAAAGCTGCACCAGGGAATATTCAGACTGGACATTAGGACGCATTTCTTTACTGAGAGGGTGACCAAACACTGAAACAGTGCTCCTCCTAGAGAGGTGGTTGCTGCCTCAAGCTTGTTGGTGTTTTAGCAATATTTGAGAAATGCCTTTAACACCATGACTTAGCTTTTAATGAACCATGAAGTGGCTGGGACCAGGCAGTTGGACCACAGATCATTGTTGAAGTGATCCCTTTCAACTGAAAGACTGTTCTCTTCTAAAGTAAAAAAAAAAAATAAAAGAACCAAAAACCCAACAGAAAAAACCCTACCTCAGCATCCAACAAAAACCCAACCAATCACATAACCATCCCCAAATCCAAGCCACTGATATATAAAAGGGAAAGCGTGAATAACCGTGTTAAGGAGGTAACTATAAAGTATATGGAAGTGCTAAATAATTTTTTGTTACAGGAAAAAAAAGGTTTACTTGCTAGCACTTGTGTCAAGTACACAGCTACAATATTTATTTCCACCGCAAGATCAATCCTTCAGGGTGAATCCCACCCAGCAGAAACACACTAGTTCTGCAGTTAAAATTATGTCTTTTTTTTAATGCCCAATAAGAAACACAAACTCACCAGGGTACAGAAGATGCATTGGCATTGTGCTATTGTTGTCATCTGCTCCACAGGGTATTCACCAAGGCAGAGCTTACAGGACACTAATGGGTCAAGTACCAAGTCCCAGGTAGGCCTGTATCTTGCTGTAGTCATTGCAGAGCAGTCTGAAGAACAGCACAAAAAGTAAAGATACTCCATTATTTCCTTACATTGACACTCAGTACATTTTTGCCATTGGAAATCACATTGTCAGCCATTGCCTGTTGGGTTTATTTTTTTCAGTGCCCTACCTAATCAGCAATAGTTAAGTTGACAGTGCCAGCACTTTCACTCCCTTTTATATCCCCTGCCTGATGGAACTTGCATACAGAAAGCAGAAGGAAAAAACACCCCACACATAATACACTGAAGATGTGAGAGCAAGCAGGAATACCCTTAGGTCACAGGCTTTTGTCGCACATTACAAATGCAAAAATCTCATTTCCAATTCCTGCGATTTTCATCACTACCTACAAGATTTCTCTCACCAACATTAAAATTTACTTACGGCATTCCTTAACTTCAGCTACCTAGGCAAGACTCAAAAGGTCATTCATAAGCCAGGCATTTATTACGCCCCTTTCCAGCATGATTTCAACTCACAGAGCCAGATATTTTTGTTCTGAAGGGCACGACAGATCAATCAGTTTGCTGTTAATTTTAGCAAGAACAATAAATATTTCGAGTACACTTCAAATTCTAGCTAGCATTTCTCCTCCAATCCTTTTGATATGCTGAAAGCATAACTTTGTTGTAGCAACAACCAACTGGGGCAAATAAGAGCACAAAGTGAGCTATAAGAAGAGTCTATAATAACCTATATATCACCCTCAAGACAGTGATAGGATAGGACCATGCAGATCATCTTTATCCTAGGCTTCGGGGCCCAGATGGAGCGTTGTCAACTGACTAAGCAGAAAGAAAATCTCACACATAAGAAATGTATTCCCACAAAGAGGAAAGCTAATTTATGAATTTTACATGAAGAAAAACAAAACAAAAACCCACACACTCCCCCAAAACATCTAGGGTAACTTATGGAGTACATCAAATCTCACCAATATATTTACTAGTAATGTTTTGTTACTGTGACATTGACCTTTCAAGTGTAGAAAATTCACATCCCAAACTGCTGGGACATTCACATTATCATGCCTTCCTCCTTCCCAAAATCAGGTGGTCCCTTACCATTGTCACACAAGCTCAAATCATGATTAGTTTTTTCAGTTTTGGGTGGGATGTGGTTTGGTTTTTGGTTTTTTTTGTTGTTGTCCTTGGCTGTTTTTTTTGGTGTTTTTTGTTTGGTTGGTTTTGTGTTGTTGTTGTCAGTTTGGTTTTTGTTTTTCTTTTTTTTCCCCTGCCTCCAGCCCTTGCAGGAACTGCTTACTTTTAAGTCATATCTGTGAACTTTGTAGGACCTCCAGAACTGCAACAAACTATTTTAATGCGTACTAGACAAGATTTAAGCAGATGTTCAAGAAAAATGTGCTTTTTGTCCCCCAAGAAATCACATGCAGACTTCACAAATATTTCTTTGAAGTCCAACTCTTTGATAGTCAATTAATTGTGGGCATGACTCCACCAAGGCCCCTAACATTTCTGAAACATAGAGAAGATTTTGTCAGCCCTCCCACTCAGTCCAACTCATTAGAAAATACTTTTTATAAGGTACAAAATGGACACCAAAATTTTATTTTCTAGCGCAGTCAACAGGGAGAAGAACGGGGGAGAGAAGAAAGGTTAAGCAACCCCATTTCCAGGGCTGCTCTAGATCACTTGCTCTGAAAGCCCACACACAAACTCCACACTGTTTCAAAGGAAACAGATGGAACAGCCCCACAGAACAGCACATGAACAATGGCTCCACCTCACAAAATACGACTTGTGCTGTGCAGTCATTTTGGAGACCTCAGCATGAAAGTCTGACATGGTGACATGAGTGAAACCCCATGACTTTTAAGGCTATTAGACTGCTTCTTTACTTCACCACTACTTTTCCATTTCACACAAATTACCAGCAAAACCAATTTTCTTCCAAACTTTGGTTTATCTGACATTTACAGACAGATTCATGAGGTATTTGAGAAGTAGTGACCAAACACATTTGAACTGTCTATTATTAGTTAGAGTGTTCCTTGCTTGTCCTGCCTATTTTATTGCATATCTGATGCTTATGGAAGCAAGTAGATGAAACTAGGAAATGAACAATAGGGACAGATCTATGTTAAGGATGCACTTGCATACATCAGGCAGACGAAAATCATAGCAAGTTTTATGACTAAGATGCAGAATCTGACACAATTCAGACTAAAGCTCATCAAATACATCACATGGCTCAGTCCAGAAAAAAAATTAAATGTAGATATAGATGTATTCAGTGTGGGTCAGTAAGTGACAACAAAGGGAAAATATCAAGCTTTCAGCCCCAGGGCTTACCCTTGTTTTCTAGGACATCCAACAGAGGATTACTGGTACCACGGTGGTAATTCTGCTTTTGCAGCACAACAATACTACAATAACACCTCACTGGGAAATATTTCTCCTCTTTGTCTTCTGCAAAGCAAGAATGAATCAAACTAAAATGCCTTTCAAGTTGGCTTTCAACAGACCAGCAGAAATTAGCTGCCCCAAAACAGCTGGCATGTAATCCATGCCAAATTTAGCCACAGTGATAACTGAGCAAAATTTGAATTCAGCCTCAAATGGTAGCAGAGCCATTCCTGCTCACCCCTCCTTGCCAAACACCTTCTTTTATTAAAGAAATTTTATATTCAGTATAGGGCGAGGAGAGGACACAATGTCACTGGTGCCATTAAAGCAAGGACCAAGAAATTTGCCACCTAGCCTAGAAAAACTTGTACAAAAAACCTCCACATCCCACTGGATCATCTCTTCTGGGTAGCCCTGTAAATGAACAGAGAATGAAGCTTTTCAAAGCATGGACTAGATCTTGTTTCATGATCATCCATCACACTGCTGCAACTAAATAATAAGCTTCTATGTTTACAACACAATGCTTAAAAAAGCTTTTTATAAAAAAACCATAAAACCAAACAACAAACTCATAAGAGAAAAGCAAAAAAACAAACACCTTCTGTCAAAACCAGATTAAAACTCCTACTCTTCCACAATTGTGGCCTCCTATGGCTTCAGATTTCATTCTCATCCTTTCTAGTGATGTGAAATGCTTCAGGGACAATGCTAAGTAATTGCAAGAAGAAAGCCATGGATTTCTAGAGGAACAAGATACTGAAAAATGTCTTGGTGTGTCATTGTGCTGAATGACAGTACCAGTTACACAAACAACCAGGAGAAAATTTTGCACCATGGTTTGGCTATCTGCTAGGAGGTCCCAAGAAATACAGCTAGTGAAGGTATAGAACTACAGTCCAATAGACCTAAGCACACTAAATATATAGTTCATTGAAGATTGTGTCGCTTGCCAAACTCAGTCCAAACACGAATACTGATAGCAGACAGACCAAATCAGACTTAGAGGCACAGAAAATTAGAAGAGAAATTGGTCATCAGTTCAGACTTCCAGTTCTACTGCAGTCAAGGTCAGTCTAATTTACATATTTTTGCTGACTGTGGTCCATATCTGATAATATTGAATTTGTAAGATATATGGTAAGACAGCACATGATTTTCTGGGACAGCATCCCACAGTAAGCTGGAAGTCAGAAGCATAGGAAATAGCTTTAGTAAGAGTTTGTTCAGAGCAGTCTTGTAATAAATAATTAACAACCTAACTAATGACTGTTTAATTCTGCAATCATGTGCATACTGACACTGAAAGGGAAACTCTGCATAAAGAGAGAAGTGACTGAAGTCTTCTTACTGTAACACACACAACATATATATGAATGTGACTCTTAGGCATTCCTGGAGATGCACACAGAGGGAAAAGGAAACTTCCATTATTTCTGAAGAACACTCAATGAATTAAGTGAACATGAATTGTTATTTCTGAACAGTAATCTCTCAGTTTTTGGCCCACCTACGCAGACTACATTTTCTAGTGAGAACAAGTGGCTGATGACCTCTGGTAAGTGAAGAATAGAACAATTCTTTCTTTTTAGGCCTCAAAGAGTTGCAGAAAACAGTGAAGCAGAAATACTGTGAAAACTTCCATGAAAGCAGGAAATAATGCAACTTTCTTACATACAAGTCATTCAAGAAATCATAAAACACTATGATTTTTCTTATTGCATGCTAGTCAAGTATTTCATGGCATTGTACAGTTGAACTGCAATTGCAACAGTTAGGATACATGACTGCATATGTGAGAAGAGTGACTGGAAAATAGGGTTGAATAAAAGTCATATGCAGCACACTAACTGGTGGGTCTTTTCCACCAAACAAGATTTAAAATAGAGATTTCAGGCGAATCTGAGTTTCAGCTTTAGGTCAGGGATGAGTTTAATTTCTAAATTAAGGGCTTCAGTCCCCTCTCCTACCAGACAGATAGTTAATCAGGTACACTTAAGTCATCTGCCTTAAGGAGTTAACTTAATCTGAATTTACTGACATGATGAAAAGCAGCTCTTTTAAAAATCAAAGGAAGGGACTTAAATGGGATTTAAAATAATACAGGCTACTAGATGAAATTAGACATCTGCTATAGTAGTTTTAGTGTTGTGTATATGTATTATTAGATATTAAAAAAAGACTACATCTCCTCCTGTATAAAGTCAAACACATCTGTCAGTACAATTGTATGTACTTAATATATTAAGTATATTTATAGAATATATGTTTATAAAATTAATATTTATAAATATATAAAAATACAAATCTATACAAAAATCTACCGCTTTTTACTTTTGTGGAAGAAGCCCACAGATGTCTGAAGTGGAGTAATCTGTAGAAAGGCTACTACATACACCCTGAAACTGGCACTGCCTGCCACATCTATTAAGTGAATATTTTTGACTTTGGCCTAAACAGCTGTGAGCCATCCTGTGCAGCCACAGCTGCGGCTCAGCGCACGCAACCCCACAGCTATGTGCTGTACCCTCATGCCAGCAGGGACTACTCCCCATGATCCAGGTTGGTGGCTAAGGGTATTCAGCAACAGTCCTGCAGCTTGCATTATTTGCTACTCCTCTGTCAGAGCTGGAACTTCATGCCATTTTTCCTTGTTCCTAGGCTTTTCCAAAGATCCTCAGAAGGATCATATGAAAGAAACCTACATGACATAATTGGCCACTTTGCAACTGTTTTGTGTTGGTGTAACCAGTTTTTATTATGCAACTCTACCACAGATAAGGTCATTTTAAAATCACTTTATAAAACAAATTAATTATTACATCCACCCACCAGGTAGATTTTACAATAACATAAACTGGCAGGCAGACATCGTATCTCTCACTTATCAATCACAGTTAAGTCACCAGCATCTATCACTGCAGTAACTGTGTCTTCAAGTCTTCATCCTCACAGAACTGCTTGGGAGGTAAAGGAGAATCACTCTCTCTGATAGGTGTCAGTCAGACTAACACAGAAGACTGATTTATACGGATGTTTAGAGATTACTAACTTCAGAGTTTTGATGCCTGTCTTCCTTAGGTTCTTAAATCCTGTCAACCTGTCAAATGCCTACCTAGCTCTCCAGGCTCACTCAAATCTGATCCACAATCAACTGCACAAGTCTAGCAGACAGGTATCATCCCTTGAATTTCAGACCTCAACCACTAAAGCCACATTCTTTCTTCCAGCAGCATATCAGGCTGCTGTTCATAGGCATAATTCTTTTCAACACGTAACAAACTTCAGCTTATGTAAAAATAGTGCAGAAAGCCATGTCAACACACTGTCTACTGTGAACTTCAGACCTGGACTTTAAGTCCCTATACAGGCTAACCACCAACTTCAACCTCTCCAGCTATTCCAGGGCCCAAGCCCAGAAGAGATAAAAGACTACATATAAGCTTAGAGCACTGTCAAAAACTTCAGTTTCCTGGACAATATAGCATGCGGGAAACAAGCTCTTACTTTAAGTTGAAACAATTATTCTAGGGACTTCAGTCCACTCATGAATAGCCACTATGTTTCTTCAGTTTGCCTCCCTGACTGATAAAAATCCTGTATTTTAAATATATATATAAAATGTGTGTATATATACATACATACACATATATATGTATATGTATATAAATGTAGATGTATAAACATATACATGTATATAAAGATTACACTGAAACATTCCAATGCCAAGAGAAAAAGGAAGAATACCTGTTCTTTCACTGATAAAAGATATCTGAACAATAACATTGAGGGCAAAACAAAATAAATCTAGAGGACCGCTTCAGGAACAAATCACTGGTAAGGGATGTTAAAATAAGAAAAAGAAAGAAAAAACCACACCAATTTCTTTGCTAAATACCTGGTTAAAATTTCTTCTTGTTTCTTTTCCAGAGAAATTAAAGTATTATACAAGGCAACCACCCCTGCCAAAACCTTATACAATGTGGTTTGATTATTGCACAGACCGTGAAAGGTTTTAAGGATTAGAAAAGCAACGGACAGTTTCTAGACCTACAGATATGAGGATACTACCATTACCTATCAAATATATGGGTGCATAGAGAAGAAAAGATATTATGGAGACAAACACAGAAAACAACAGATTGCTAAAACTCCTACTTCAAAAGAATACTACAAATAAACATACCATAAGCTGTCCATGCAGAAGTGCCCAGAGAGCTGGATCCAAAAAATACAGCCACTGAATAATGTGACAGAGCCAAAGACTTTCCTGACCTTGCATTTTCCTATGTTTGTCACCAGTACTGGTGCCACTGTGGCTTCTTGTAGCACTGCCAAACAGCAGAAACCTGAAATAAACTGGGTGAGGCTGTTATTCAGACCCTGTAGGCAAGGCTGAAAACATTTCAAAGAAAAAAAGAAAATCACTTAATTCCACCTGAAAGAAACTGCAGATGGGAAAGGCAAACAGGCAGAAGGGAAAGAAGTGGAAGATTCAAAGGTAAGAAAAAAGAAATCTAATAAAAATAAAAATGGTGCAATAAGTAAGACAATAGAAAACATAGGAAAGATGGGAGAAATCTGGAGAAAATAGCTGAAATAGATCATCTTCCTGGATCTTCCCAGAAGTAGCGTATTTTGTTATACAGAGTAATATAACAATTGAAATTGAATCCCACTGCAATATGGCCCAAATATTCAATATTCCCAAAAAGTGACATGAACAAAAGGACAGGTGTGTAAATACTAAAGAACATTGCTCAGAATTCATGTGTCTAATCAATGTTTGCTATCCAAGACATTATAAAAGCATTGGAGCAGCAGATAACCTCAGGCAAAATCTGGGAAGTCCTTGCACCATCCTGATTCCCAGCACTGGAGTCCCAGATCCTCAGTATACCTCAGAGCACTCTCGGCCAGATTCACAAGGCCTAAGTTAATTTGAAACAGCTAGGTCAAGATGACATGCATTTTAAAAGCATCCTTGTCTCTGCTGGATGAGAAAATTCCATCCCACATAATACAGGAGAAAAGCCTGGACACTGTAGCACTGGTTTATCAACTGCATCTAAATCTGGCACAAGTACAACACCTTTTGGTCTGGAGAGAGCAAGCCTGCCCATCTCATTTGCTTGCTTTAAGAGTCACAAACCTATTAGATCCTCATTAAAAACTTCCATAAACTTTACTGCCTTTGAACACTGGGGCCAACACCAAAGCACTATCTGTGAATTATTGTGGCAATGACTAAGCCCATACAAAAGCGTGGGAGGCCACAGGTTATATCATTAACAGTCAAAATGTTTAAGCTCTGAGTATTTTAGAGAAGGGACAATCAGCTGCACACAGAAGAGGTCTTAAAGTGAGGCAGGATGAAGCCAACCTAAGAGAGACTGATCTTAAAGTCAGTTGCAGCCTAAGAACAAGTGCAAAAACCCCTCAACCTATCTGGCAGTCAGAAGTGACTCGTGACTGAATAGTGTCCTACCTTGTGAAGGCCACAGCAATAAGAAGGGCACAGACAAGTCTGCTACTCTCTAGGGTAATAACATTTTATTATTTTCCAGAAATTCTTAGACCACCCACTCAAAAAAAACTGCTTTGCTATGTCTTTCCTCCATCCCTTATGTTGTCCCATGTTTTTATTTTCTCTTCCCCAACTCTTTTCCCCTCCACCCCTTTCCTTGTTTCCTCCTATTCTTTCCCTCCTCTCTGCTTATAAGAACTGATGAATTAATGCACTCTGGGCTGTCTCCACAATAGCAATAAATCAGTGAGAAGCAGTTTGAAGCTTTGACATACCACAGTTGAAGCTTTTTCCTTCTCCACAGCTGACTCAGAAAAGTAAGAGCTATGTTTACACGAAGTCCAAATAACACCAAGTTTGAGTTCTCTAAGAGTTTTCTTTCTTGGGGAGAAAGAGAAAAGCCTTAGAAGCTTAAAACTAGAAACCACATTTAAAGCTATGCAAAGTTACTGAGAAACTGAAAATATGAGCAAGGGGAATGGAGCCCTGGTTCTGACCGAGACACCAGTCAAAAGGAAATCAAAACTGTTCTTGCAACTATGACAAAATGCATGCTTAGGGCATGCTGTATTTCCACTGTGCTTTCCAAGTCTCAGATGAGGAACAGAGTACATGGGACTGAAAAGGCCCACTGCAAACCCTCTCGAGGTCTGTCACTTGAGTACTAACCATGGAGCTTGGGCTTGAACAACAGCTCCCATGTTAGCTGTAAGACAACACATAGCTAAGTACCATCCCTTCCTATGCTAGACCTGAAATACAAAGCAGATACACCAGTAGCTGAAAGCAGCATTCAGAGTGGGGTGAAGTCTGGTTAACTTACCCATAGCTCTTTGTTCTTTAAACTTAGTAACAACCACAAAATTCCAGGTAGATATTGGTAAGAGACAGCATCTTTCACAGCTCTCAGTGTGGACAAGTTCCCGGTCTCATGTCTCAGATCTACCCCATAGCAATTAGAGTGAAGGTTTCCCTTATTCTGAAGGGGTTATCTTGCACAAATAATATCAAGGAAGAAGAACCAAGAGAGCATATACAATTAATATGAGTAGAAAGAATGTATTGCCAAAACACAGAAAAAGAGAAAGATTCTTCATAGAGTAAAACTTTATAGACTTGTTTTGTGTAGTCATTACAATCATATGTAATGTTACTTTTACTTTTTCCAAAACTGTGCCTAAAACCAGCAACTCTAGCGAGAAGCCACACAGCTTCTCTCCAAAGCCAACAGCTTCTATTATACCATTTCACCTTGTGAATTAGATGTCATGGTACACACACTGATTCACCATGCTGGTGTGACACACCAGACTAAACACAAGAAAAAACTTAGGATGGGATTTAGACTGCCCAAGATAGTCATCCTACTGCTGGTGCCTAAAGAAGATTTTAAGATAACTGCCTACACTGCTTATTCAGAGAGAAGAAGGAAAGTGATTCTGAAGACTTTCAGAGGAAGGCAGTGTGTCTAATACCAAGCCCTTCAGCCAAAGGAAAAAAACCCACCCAAACAGGAAAAAAGAAAAACACCACATATTTCTGTAAGTATTCTGTCTCCTGATAATAAACCAAATGGTTTGAGCTGTGCAACAGGCTGAATTATACATCAGTGCATTTTTCCCCCCTCTCAAACAGTGAAAAAACTGATATAGCCTGCTCAGTACATCCTGCAGACAAGTCTGATCAACACTAGCTGCTACTCACTATTTTTCTTAGTAGTAGTACTAACTTTAAAAATAGACAAGAGAACAAAGTATTTTTATCATAATGCATATCATCTGATGCTTTACATGCTAAAAGTTAAAACCATCAGCTAGGGCTTTTTACAAAAAACCTCTGTCCTGACAAGCTTGATGACTGGATTCAAATCTCTCTTTTGCACTGTTCAAATCTAATTGATTATTCTGCTGCATCCCCCCAGAAGTTTTGCCTTTTTATCTCCTTTCCTATACTTAATACTGTTGCTGTAATTTCCACCTGCTTGAAGCAGCCTGCCCTCTTCCCATCATATCATCTGTAGCACAATTCAGTTCTTCACTCTCACTGTCCTCCCAGGCAACTGGCTTGGAACAAGTGTTCCTCCTCTCTCAGGGAGAAAGTGCCTTTAAGCACAAAGTTACAAAATTTAATTACACTGTGGTCTGTGTTAATATCTCAACCATGGTAGCTTGGTGAATGAAGTGGTGTTTGTTTCCAAGTTTCATCTCACACATCCAAAATTCCACATTCCAACTATATATCTCCATGTCCTGGTATGCCAGCCAGCACATGCCTGTGCACAGACATTGTCACTCACATGGGCTAGGAAACTTAAAGACAGATGCTTAATGCATAACAGCACTTGGATTAGGGGCAAATGCTTAATTTGGGGCAGCTGCTTTGGTCCAGTTCCTCTCTCTCTTCTATGTAATGGTCTGATAGCACAGGCATTGAAAGACCTTGAACAAACACAATCAAGAGGAATGTCAGTGTGAAATCGTATGCACCAAAAAAAAAAATTGGTGATTAGAACATCACCTGAGTTATAAGGAACAACTAATAACCTCTTCCAACCCAAACTTACTGCGTAACTGAGCAGCTCACACAGCTTAGTCAGACACATCAGCTGGTACCTACCACGCCACATGGGCTGAGCAGAGGATGGGTGGATGAGTAGTGCATTAGCTGCCTGAATATATGTTTTGCTTCACTTCTCCCTCTGCAGAGAATCAGCCTTTAAGAGTATTTTCAGAGGTATAATGTATTAGCCTAAACATCAGCCCCAGCTCTAATCCTTCACAGTAATATCACTGTTGCATAGTAATGCTTCCTGATTCATTGCTGTTTTTCCTCCCTCCCCACCTGTAACATTTGCAGTACGACACACATATATAACCCCTGTGTACTGCAGGAAGCAGCAGCACGTGGCAGACACCGTGCCGAACGCCTCTGCAACCACACAGGCAGAGATACCAAAACCAAAGGCTGAAGCACTGAGGGCATGTAGACAACTGAAAGCATAATGGGGAAGAAACAAAGAGCACAAAGTCACCACAGTGATGGAAATGCTCCCTCCAGGGCTCCCATTGTCTAGGTAATAAATGCAGTGAGTCACAGAGCTTCTGATTTTGGGAACACATGCAGAGGAATGCTATTGGGATTTCCTCTGTACCACTTTATACACTTGAGCACAGTTCAAAAATCCATAGGTGTTGGTCTCTGGTTTATTACTTCTAGTTTACATTTTGTTTCCTCCTTTTACGCAAGATTAATTCAGTAAATTAAGATTAAAAACTAATTTTTGGAGCTTGAACTATAGTTTCCTTCCTCACAATAAAATGTTAAAAGCAAACTAAGTTTTACAGTGGCAAATCACTTTCCCTGCCAATTAATTCATTTAGTAAGGACATGAGGCAGCAGGCAGAAACTGATGCACAGGAAAGTTCCACCTGAATATGAGGAAGAACTTCCTTACTGTGTGGGTAACTGTGCACAGAAACAGGTTGCCAAGAGAGGTTGTGGAGTCTCCCTGACTGGAGATATTCAAGAACTGTCTGGACACAAACCTGTGCTATGTGCTGTAGGATGACCCTCCTTGAGCAGGGTCGTTGGACTCAATGATCCACTGCGGTCCCTTCTGACTCATTCTATGATTCAGACCTTAGAGGTTTATTATTATGAAAGAGACTTGGCTTTGGAGTTACACACGAACAGAACAGATGCCAACAATTATTCAAGGAATATACCAATAAGAATAAGCTCTCAAAAAATTTAAATAAAGCTCTTCTAACATGGTATCAGCAAAATCAATTTGAATTGCAATAAAAGTACAAATAAAAAAGGATGTTGCTTTACATGTCACTGTATTGTTATAAAGAGAAAGCTGCAGATCCTTAAGTCAATCCCTTACACCTTCTTCATACTCACATAATTCATCCTGCTAAAGAGGGAACACCTCAGGCACCACTGATGCAATGTACTCATACCTAGTGTGACCAGAGTACTTAACTCTGCTGTAGATTTGGTGTGCAGAGAATGTGATAGTTCCAAGAGAGGAACTGCCTGCTACCATTTTGCTCTGTCTCCTAGCACTTCTAGACCATATTAACCCCCTCCCCAAATCAACACAGACATTGCAACTGGTAGTCAGTCCTGGTGTTCAGGATATACCCCATATTGCAGGTTAAGTGGAGCAGTTTTAGTTTTTGTATCTGTACAAACCACCAGCATCCTGCTCAATCTGCAGCTTTTACCTGCTCATGCATGTGGGGCAGGAAGGATGCTGAAACACAGCCCACCCTGCACATCTTGTGGGTAGCTAGTGCTGACCTGCTTACTAGCAGAAAGCACACTGGGCACGGGGATAGAAAACACCTATTTACTCTTCAGTTTCCAGTGGAGAGATCTGGCTTGCTGCATACAGCAACTGAAATTTGCATAGACTTATTCTTGCACAGAGAAAAACATTTTTAGGGCAGCTTAAGCTTGTGGTTATCATTCTAGGGGTTTATAAAGAAAAGCTTTAAAAAAAAAAAACAGTCAAAGAGCTTTTGCAGTGATTCCTGGTAGTTTTTAAAGGAAGTTAAAAGTATCAAAATTAAGTAATTTTATTTCCTAAAGAAGGAGACAAAATGAAGCAATGATACTTATATTTAAAGCATTGACATACACAATTTATTCCCTAAGCCACTTCATAAAATGAGCTTTTTCCACAGGTACAAATGATCAGTCTTTTTCCATTTCCTAAAAGGTAACTAAAGCTTGTCCCACAAAAACAAGATCCGGGAAAAGGCTAATAGTTCTTTGAGGACATGCTTCTCCCTATGTAAAATATGTATGTAAAGACTTTTACCTCAGACGTCAGTTATGTCTGAAAAAAACTCTTCAGGAGCTTGACATATACTCATATGGGTACTCTGCACAGTCCCAAACAGTTTATCAACAGAAATCAGCTGCAAATTCCTCTGTGGGTAAAAGATTTTCCTTTTGCTTTTATGTTTGCATGGTGCACACCGCAGCAGGCCAGAGGTTACAGAAGCTTACATCAATACAAACAAGTTGTGAGGCAATACAACTAATATCAGTAGCCTTAGTACTAAACTCTCTGCCTCAGAAAACAGATGAGAAGCTGAATTCAGTGAGCAACCATTTTCTGCAGAGCCATTTTGGCATCAGGAAGCATCCTGAGAGAGTATTTGTCTGAGCAGTTCTGACTCCTGTAGCTTCTTCCCCCTTGTATGCAGCCCAAAAAAAGCAGACCAATCAAGTCGATCATTCAATATTGAAATAAATAATAAAGAAAAAAAGTATTTTTTCTTGAAAATGTTTAACTAAAAGGCTGAACTAAAAAATGGTAGGCAAAGATACTCTACACTTCTCAGAGGTCAAGTGGTGAACATTTTTCCAAGTTCAACTCACGCTTTCCCAAACCAAACAAGACACAAACCACAGAAGCCTGCCCTCTTTCCAACTGCTGGGAAGATCACAGATGAGGTTGTTCATTATGGTCCCAACCAAGTAACATGGTCCACACAACACAACCCACCTCTTCAAACATATCCCTCTATTTAAAGGGAATCCACTACACTAAAAAATAATTTTTTTTAAAGGTCTGTAGTTGCTACTTTTTCCTATTTACTTTAAGGTCACCATAGTGTTTTATGTTCAGGACATTGTGAAAAAACAGCCAGAGGTCTGACATACCGGTTTAAAATAGACATTTGGAAAGGAATTACCGCAAGGGCTCTAAACCAAACAGCATGGATTACAACCCGCTGTTTAAAGTTAGGCTTTGTAGTTTGTTTTTAGATATTCCTAGTAACAAACTCAATCCGATTGCTCTTTATTGGCTGATGTTATTGTACCTAGCAATCTAGGCAGCCAATAATAGAAATTTCATTTCAAACATGGCTATTAATATTCCTAAATATAGTCTACTATATGAGTAAGCTGTGTCACAGGCCTTAAGTCATTCTTCTAGGTTTTGTTGGGTTTTGTTGGTGCTTTTTTTTTTTTAAATTAAAGGACAGTCAGTGCTTGCCTAAGAGTTAAAACTTCTCCACACTTTTTGGATTAAATAGTTTGTCAGTTTAAAACTATGTAGGAAAAAAAAAAAAATCTTTCAGGAAGAACTGAACCCAGAACATCTTATTGCATGTTTAATGACAAGAACCCACCAAAGAACAACTGCTTAAGCATCAAAGATATCCCACATTTCTTTTCTGAAATCCTTGGGTAACCTACATTGTCTACTAATAGAGTATTTTGTCCTAGTTAATTGGCAAAAGCAGCCCTTTAGTTTCCTTCCAGCAGGAAGCCAATTACATAGATTCAAGAGCAAAGCAGTTCTACTTTAAAAAATAAACAAGAGGGAGGAGCACAGGAGCTGGCTGCTACTCCTCCAAAAGAGTTGGAACAAGCCATTCCTTTAAAAACTGGGGGCACAAAGCAGTGCATCTCCTTTACAGTGGTTAGCACAGATGGGGGCAAGAGCATCGCAACTTAAACCAAGGTGCTTGGTGGGCTTCAGAACTCACTTGGGTAGGAAATGCTAGAACAGAGCAGTGCAGGAAGACACCATAATGCAACAGAATATGGGAAATTCAGGGCTTTTTTTAGGCACACCAAACTCTGTTCTAGATAGAGAATAGGGAAGCTTTAGCATCAGACACACTGGACCAGCTGTAAGCCAAGGTAGTGCTACACAAACTCCAAACCTGTGAAGTCTAATAGCTGAAGTCCTGCAGTTGAGTTAATGGGGAGTTTGGGAATATAACTGACAGAAAAACTAGTTCAGTAACTACCAGCACATTCATAATCTATCTGTACTTTAAAAGAACAAATATCCCAAACCCCACTACAGAAGGTCCCTGGTAGATGGTGAAAATGAGAAGGCTATGCAGACCAGGAATCATCCAAATACTAGATTTAAAAACATATAAAGCATAAGTTGACCACATGGGGCTTCTAACTATGTGGTTGTTAGAAATTGATAAAAGTAACCAATCATTTGTAATAGTTAACTAATAGATATTTTAAAAGTATAAAAAATAATTGAAGTACTATAAAAGGAACCAGCTATGGAGACAGAAAAATGGCACTAGAGCAAGAATTTCAGGGTGCTGGGCAGAGACCTCTTCACCCGGGTGCTGAACAGCAATACAAGCTCTCACACTTGGGCACAACACTTCAATACTGAGTGACCAACTGAGCTTAACTTTTAACCACAGATTTAAATCACCTGAGCTGGCTGGAAGAGGATGCTACAATACCTGCTAGTGACCTCAAATAACCAGGAGGTCTGGGTTTCTGCAATGACAGCAGTGGTCAGAGAGTTAGCAGATGGAAAAAGCAGGCAAAGTGGTATGTAGTGCATAAGACAATATAATTATCCTGTGTCACAGACAGTTTGTACTCTCTTCTGCCTTCCCTACTAATACTTAAAATTAAATGTTTTGTTCTGTGGAGACTGGTTTTGCTTTTTGGTTAAAGAAAGCAGTGTTGAAAAGTGGCTGTTGGGCTTGGAACAGCAAGCACTGAGGTTTGAGAGAGCTCCCAAGTCCTTGGAGAAGTTCTTTCCATAGCCCCTGAGAAAACTAGCTTGCTTGTGCAGCTCAGCTTACGCCTGACAGACCAGCCACCAACCTGCTTCCTCCCCAGACCTGGGCTCAATGCTTTACAGAAATGGCAACCAGCACCTCAATTTATGACAGAGACATTATAAGGACTGCTGAATAATAAGGCAAGTTGTAAATCAGCCTTTTACCATGACAGAAAAGGAAAGGGATGAAGTGGACAGTTCCCCTCTGAGATCCAGAGCTCTCTAACAGTTTCATTCCATTGGCAGTTCTTATTCTGCAGTGTAATTTCAAGCCAACCTGCAAATTTTATAGAAGAGTGAAACTGGATTGAGACATGCAAAAAGCAAGCCAGAAGAAAGCAGGAAGAGATGAATTTGTCACTACTGGGGATGGGAGGAAGATTTAGTAATACTGACGTGACAGGAAGCACAGAAAGAGCTATCAATCCCTGTTAGGATCAATATACTACCAGGAGAATGAAAAACTGACCAGAGAAAATTAGAGGCTCCACTGTAATGTCTGAATCTAGGGACAAGAAAATTTCTCAAGCACTGCTGTAATGGAGTTGTGAACATTACATTAAAAAAAAAATAGAAAAAGTGGAAGACAGCTTGTGAAAGCATAAGAACTAACTTTGTTATGCAGCAATGAGACCCTTTTGCACAAGACAAATGATTGCTGCAAGATATGCACTGGTTGCCTAAGTTTATAAAGGTCAAAATACACAACAGCAGATAAGTGTCTTGACTTGTGCCTCTTTCCCTACTTCATACATTGCCAGTACATTCCATCACATTTAATACTTTGTACATCTGCCGTAGTCAGTGTCCTCTATTCATCTTTCTCACCTGTTGAACAGGAGAAAACAAACCATCCCCAACTCCACTAACTCTTACAATCCCCTTTTAACAGAAAGGTGATCAGTTTTACAGAACCTGGAATAAACTATACCAAAGGCCAATTTCACATATACATAGAATCTGTATAAAAACTAAACGTTCACAGCCAGATTTTGTTCTACAGACTTCAAAAGAGGGGAGAAATAACTCCTAATCAGGTTTTGGTATATGGTACAATGGCAAAATGTCCCTGACTACATTAGAAGCTAATATTGGGTTTAAAAAAAACCAACAGCCTGCAACAACAAAATAACAAAAATACAGGGAAAAAAACCCTCCAGTATTTGCATTTCTGAGGCTTTGTTTTAATCTATAGCTATTTATTTCAATAGGATGCTAAGTCCTTCTGCAGCAACAGAGGGCATTCAAAACTAAGAATTAAAAATCATTTAGGCAGAGAAGGCCATGCCTGGTCAGAATCACTTCCATGTTATCCTCAGCAAGCCACAGACCCAAACATTCAAAAAAACAGGTAAACAAAGAAATGCAGATGGCTTTACAATGAACTAATTTACTTTCAAAAATTTTCCTTACCGATAAATATTTCCCATCCTCAAACCCTTCTTTATTAGTAGGGAAGATTTTTTGTGACTAAAGCCAATAAATATGCTTAGTTTTTCATCCTGTTTCATGAACTATAATTAAAAACTAATTTTACTTTGTGGCTGACACCACAGAATGAGTTTGTCACCTCTGCAATGCCTTTCTTCATGTCACAGGCTGAAAAAACACTTCTCAACTTTTGTAGATAGACATTTATATCTTTATTATGTTTCATTTTAGCTACCAGTTTCCTATGTTAGACTGAACCAAGCTGTGCCTTTGGCTACTGCTACAAGGCATACCATAATAATGATGATGATGATAATAATGCAAATTATTACTGTATCACTAGATCACTCACTTGTCCTAAATTACGGTACACTGATTCAGTTTATATAGGTCTCAGCTGCCATTAAGGTTATAGACAGCTACTTAGACAACATCTTTATCTGAAGCAGAGCCAAAATATTTTGATTGCTTCCTTCCACAGTGAAATGAAACATTATAACTATTTTAAGGTTATAAACAATGAGACAGAAATTATCAACTAACAGAAAGTCCCACAATTTCAAGCCAAGACTAGATCATTAGAGAAGAATTTTGCATTTTACTGGCAAACTCTGACTTTCCCCATCTGCTCCCTTCTCTCCCTACTAATGAGCAGGAGCAGGCTATGAAAGCATGTCTAAAGATGACAAGAGCACAAGCTTCTTCAGATGCTTAGCAAAGATCAGTGAGCTGTCCCCCTATTTCACTATCACACTGACAGGAGTGGCAGGCTCTTGCCTGCCAGACAAGGAAAATCAGAGGGAAACACTCCTCTGCTTTGTATTAATCATCTGAGCTATGTATGGCATGTTCTTGTTCTTTACACAAATACCTCATGATCATCTGTATGCCACAAATATTTTCCAATACAGATCTCTGCCAGGACATGCTCCATTTCAGTAATCCTTTAGAGCCATTTCAGTGAAACAGGGTTGGAGGGCAGCAGATTCAAGACACATTTCAACTACGTATGTTCACAAGATGTTAGAGCTGCTCTCACACTGATCGAAGGCCAGGAAAGTTCACAGTTGTTTGACTTTTGCCAGAACATATCACGTACATCTTAGGTTTCTACTACTTTGAGAAAATGGAAAAAAAACCAGACCAGGTATGCATGCTTATCCAAGACAATGGACACAGATCCTGAGAGTACTTCATAGATGCTTTTTTCCCTTGTGTTTCAGAAAAAGGGATGTGGTGCCTAGAGAGGTTTGAAGCTCTTTAGAGGACCTTCAGCAGAAAAGTAAAACAGTGAGGTGCGAACAGAACAAGCTGTGTTGCTGATAAGAACACTGTGGTGAACAGGTGCAGAGGCAGACCACTATGCCTGAAGGCATGGCACCCTTAAGGAGAGGGATAGAGAGCTAAAGGAAGGGAGAGAGGCTAAGGGACCTTGGCTCATTTAGCTTCCCACATGGAGATCAAGAAGAGATATGGCCACTCCCTGAATACCCATTATGCAGTATAAAGTACATCACCAAATGGCAGAGGAACTATTTCAAGAAATCATTGACCCCAGGAACAGACATATGTATAAACTTGCCGTTTTCCACTTACAAGGATTTTCTTCAAGTTTCTAAGTATCAGAAATGAATTATATGTTTCTAGTATAGCTTTCTAAAAGTAGGAAAAATGCTGATTACTTGTAAGCTGAAAGTTTATAAAAGGAATTAACTATAGTGCAAACTGGGGGACAGAAAAAATTTAAAAATCCTTTCTGCTTCTCTGTATTTAAATTTTAAATTAGGCAAGAAAATAAAACTGTAGATTTATTTTTTTTAACCTCAACTTGTTTAAGCAAGGCATATGAAAGGCAGTAACAGACATTTTTGTTTTAAAATAAAATTTACCTCTCTTCTTCCCCCCTTCCCATTTAGATTCTCTGCTTGTAAAAAAGATGTGACAATACAGACTTTTCCAGTTAGTACTAAAAGAATGGAGAAGAAAAAAAAAAACTCAATGAAAAATATTTCCACTTTCTATTTAATTAAGAAGTACTTCTTTATATTAAGATATGCTCCTCAAGCAGAGCATACAGATTGTTACATTAAATCTTCAATACTTAAATATAAGCCAAATGAGGGCACGATTATGTTTGCACAAGCGGTTTTCCTGTGATCAAAGAGTCAAGCAAGAACACCATTACACTTTGAAAATTAAGCCAAGAACATGAGTTTCAAAGAAAAGGAGGAAAAAAAAAAACGTACAGTCTGCTGGTCTGGAAGTATGACTTTTTAGTACTATTTCTAGAAGATGCATGTGTGCAAAACTGGCATTGCTTGGAAAAATGGAAAGCTATCAACTGCAAGTCATGAGCTCAGGCAAATTAAAAATCTAAAAATGTCATTATTTCTGCATACAGCCATATATTAGAGCAAGCATAATGCAGAACTTGCAGCTCTAGCGATATTTGCAGGATGACCTTTTCCAAACCACAGAGAAATAAATAGGTTTTAATTATTTAAACACAAGTTCTGCTGCATTCTAAAAGATCAGAAGATAAATATGTGTTGGTTTTTGGTTGATTGGAGATACATTTACCAATTATATCAATAATTTGCTATGGAGTACATAGAGAACTCAAGCTACCTCAAAAAGGAAATCACTTTATTATCTCACTCCCTTATTTGGAGTATGGACTATATGGAACTATTTAATCAAAAACCATGTATGAAAGCAAAATGGGCTCTGTTACAGAGATAAAGATATGTGTGTTTTATATGTGTGTATATATATACACATATATATAACATATATTTATATGTTACATAGAGATTTAAGAATAAAAGCCTAGTGAGTCCATTTTAGGTGGTACCATAAAACTGCTTTGAGAACTGCTATCAAACAAGCCTCTGTGACTTGGCTTTTGCTAGGAAACTAATTTGAATGCAGATTTTGTTGTTCTCCTACATTGCTTTGTTAAATTAACCAAACCTTCTCATGCTACAGCTCCATAATTAAAAGCAAACTTTGACAAATTCCCTCCTCTATAGTACCCCAGGCTATGTGACTTCCACTTTTATGGGGAACCACAACAGCAATTCCAAAGACTGTAAAACCCATCTCTCAGGCACATTTTTCCCCTCCCACAGCTTCTATTGGTACAAGAGTCCTGTGAAAGTGTGGCTGCATTGAAAACTGCATCTGTCTGTGCCCTGGCCAAGTGTTGTCAAGACACCTACCACAACAATCTCTCCTTTGTCAGTCACAGGGATTCTATGAGAAAGCACCACCAGTCTACGATTTTGGTAGTCTTAGACAAGCCTAAAAGACAAAAGAAAAGGGCCACACTTTATTTCAATTCACTGTATAAAACCAGAACTAAAAGCTCAATTTTGGCAAGGAGCTTTTAAAATTGTATGATAGCACAAAAAGTCTTAGTAAAGACAGACAAAACTCACCTCCTAACCCTTCCCACTCTCTGCAGTTACTGAATCAGTTTGTACTTACCAGCTTGGGAAGATAAAACCCATTACACAAGAGATCTTTGCTATTATTATTTGTATTTTTAACACTGAATTTCCAAGCCTGAAAAAAAAATACACCTTACTGTCATCTTACATAGCTGCAACCCACAAGATCCAGAACTTCAGGAAAATATCACAAATTGTATCCAGATCCATTTTCAGGGACTTCTTACATACAAAACCAGCAGTGAACTACAACAGCTTTCCACACACTTAGCAAAGCCTTTCTAGAATTGCACTAGGCAAACATACATACAAAACAATGTACAAAGCCCACTACTCTGAGCAAGAGCCACTCTGTAGGCAGAGAATTTTAAAAACGATGACGAGATGGAAGCTACTGTGCAGAAGGAAGGTTATCACACAGTTGCCATCACAGAGACATGGTGAGATGACCAGCACAACTGACCTGCCACAATGGATGGCTATAAACTCTTTAGAAGGGAAAGGCAAGGAAGGAGAGGCAGTGGGTTAGCCCTGTACATTAGGGAGTGTTTTGACTACCTCAAGTTTGATGATGATGATGATGGGGGTTACATAAGAGAATCAGGGGAAAGACAGTAAGGCAGGTATCCTAGTGGGAGTCTGTTATAGACTGTCCAACAAGGATGAAGAGGCAGATGAAATATGCTGTAAGCAGCTGGGAGAAGCATCATGATCACTGGCCCTGTTCTTGTGGGGGACTTCAACTTACAAGATAACTGCTGGAAATACAACACAGCAGACAGAAAACAATCTAGGAGGTTCCTGGACTGTGTGGAAGAACTTCCTGAACCAGCTGGTGAGTCATTCAACCAGCAGAGGTGCTCCACTGGACCTGTTTTTCACAAACACAAGACTTGTGGGTGATATGATAGTTGGAGACTGTCTTGGGCATAGCAATTACAAAATGATGAAGTTTTTGATCCCTGAAGAAGTAAGGAAGGAGGCCAAAAGAAGGAGAGTTTATGACCTTGGCAACTCAGAAGAACTACAAGCATGTTGTAAGGTTATGCAGAGAGAAAATTAGAACAGCCAAAGCCAAACCAGAACTTCATCTGACTACTGCCATAAAAGACCATGAAAAAAAGTTTCCATAAATACATCAGCAACAAGAAGGGTTAAGAAATATCTCCATCCTTTATTGGATGTGGGGGGACAGCATAGTCACAAAGGCTGAGGTAACAATACCTTCTTTGCATCAGTTTTTAACATTGGACCAATTGTTCTCAGGGTTAAGCAGCTCCCTGAGCTGGAAGACAGAAAGGGAGCAGAATGAAGCCCCCATAATGCAAGGGGAAATTGTCAGTGACCTGCTACACCACTCTGATGCTCACAAGACAATGGGGCTGGATGGGACCTTCTCATAGGTAGTGAGGGAGCTGGTGGACATGCTCACCAAGCCACCTTCAATCCATCCTAGCTAACCAGGGAGGACACAGGTGACTGGAAGTTACCAAATGTGACACCCACCTATAAGAAGGGGCAGAATGAGGATTTAGGGAACTACAGGCTTGTCAGCCTGGTATCGGCGCCAGGGAAGGTTGCAGAGCAGATCATCCTGAGTGCCACCACACAGCATGGACAGGACAACCAGGGGATCAGGCACAGCCAGCATGGGCTTAGGAAAGGCAGTTCTGCCTGATCAACCTGCTCTCCTTCTGTGACAAGGTTGACAAGACTCCCCCACATGTGGTACTGGTAAAGACACACTTAAATTGCTGAGTGCAGTTTTGGGCCCCTCACTTCAAGAAAGACATTAAGGTGCTGGAGCATGTTGAGAGAAGGGCAACAGAGCTGGTGAAGAGTCTGGAGCACAAATCCTATGAGGAGCAGTGGAAGGAGCTGGGGGTAGTTTAGCCTGGAGAAAAGGAGGCTATGAGGAGTGACCTTATCACTCTCTACAATTACCCAAAAGGAGGCTGTAGCCAGGTGGGGATCAGCCTCTTCTCCCAGGTAACAAGTGACAGCAGAAGAGGAAATGGCCTCAAGCTGCACCAGAGGGGGGTTAGGTCGGCTATCAGCAAAAGCTTCTTCACTGAAAGGATTGTCAGGCATTGCAATATGCTCTCCAGGGGAGTGGTGGATTCACCATCACTGAAGGTATTTCAAAGATGTGCAGATGTGGCACTCAGGGACATGGTTTTGTGGTAGCCTTGGCAGTGCTGGGTTAACAATTGGACTTGATGATCTTAGAGGTCTTTTTCAACTAAACAATTTTATGATTCTAAGAAGTCAGAACACAGCAATTAGCAGGAGTCCTACTTTCACTGCAAGCTAGTTCCCATTTTTCAGATTTATCCAACAGTGCTGTTTCTGAGATAAAGTATCAGCTGAGTTCCTTTTCAACATATACTCATAAAATTTATATCCTCAAACTGAGTATGCAGATTTTTAACAAAAAACCTGTCTTTTGTTACCAAATCTAAAAAAATGCAGCTTGGAATTAGTTTATAGCCAAACACACAAAATTCTGATCTTCCTTATTCATCTTAAGTTTTAAACAACATGATGTTTTAAATTATTCGTAATTATTGAAGTATGCCTTAACATTTGAAACTCCTAAAAATAAGCATTTAATTCCTGCAACATTCTCATACTCCACTGATTTCCATTTAGAGGGAGATGTGATATGGGAAAAATATGGACCATACTTGAAGAAAAAACAAACAAACAGTAGTTACTGTTACTCAGGCAACCAATACTCAAAAAGCTCAGATATATACAGACTCTAAAATTCTAGGTTACTGATCAGTTATTCAGCCAACAGCTGTCACCAAAACAAGGTTTCCCCCCCTACTTCTTCCACATCCTCCTCACTTCAACCTTCATTTCCTATTTCTTTAAAACAAATCTTGCGTGAAAATTAGGAAAACTGACAAAAATTGTTATTGCCCCCTTCCTAAATTATCTTGACACTTCAGGAGGAAAACCAAAATCTATTTTAATTATGGTGTATCGATTAGCAAAATAAGCAAACTGCCTCCTGGACCTTGGAGTCAGAAGGGCCATTGGATGTATCAGATTGTTAACCTGAACACCACAAATTATTATGCATTCCCCAAGTACCCTGACAGCAAAGTAAATAACTTGTACATGGATTACAAATACTGCCTGGGCATACATCCTGCCTTGGGCTGGAAACCTCAAGAGATTCACCACTTTCTCTAATGGCGGGAACGGCAATTTACTGGTCTGAAGAGCTACAGCCATTCGCCTTTCCATTTAGCTCTTCAGACATTATGTTATGCTTATCGCTCTCTAAACAGGAGGAGGAAAATAAATTAAAAAAGGAAAGTCAAAGAAAGTAGGTACAACATGCTTTCTTGTCAAGGCAGCTAAGATGCTCAGTCCCTTCTACAGTCAGGGTATGGTTAGTGTTTAAGCTGCTTTCAAACTCATTTCCTAAAGCTCTACCACAGATGTTTTTCATCTCTTCTGCCAGCTCTCCTTTTTAACACAAAACCTGTCCTGGCAAGTGCTCTCAGTCATTGCATCAGTCTCATCGGACTTATGCACCTCCTAATCTCTTTCTTCCTCTTAAAACCTTGCCTTTGCCAGCACCTCACTCAGCTCTTCACTAACCGCTCCACCAGCACTGCCTTTCTGGGGCCCTCTCTCCCACTTCTATCTTGCAAAGGCAGGAAGAGATCCTGAGGAAACAAACAGGTCTTTATCAGCAGCATTTGTCACTCCTCCTGTTTGCTCCTAAGCAATCTCTTCCAACTACAAAAATTCAGTTTATCCTCTCTACAGAAGGACCTCACAGATTTACCTCCTACTCCAAGTCTCTCTCTCCTTATCCAAACTGGAAATTTCAACCCTGACATTCTGTCTGACATTTCCTTAGAGTTATCCAGCTATTAGGTTAAGCTCTACACAGAGCTGGACAAACATCTTATCTCCCCCTCCCATACAAGCTTTCCCAGGAGGATCTTCTTCATTAGCCGGAATCTTGCCAGTCCCCCAGCCTGCAGACTTATCATTACAGTCAACAAGAAGCTTTATGTCTAAATGCTGTAAAAAGAACATGTATATATTAAACATAAAATGCAGTCTTTTTTCTGATCTCTTACGACAACTATATGGTTATCCTGGTACTCAAGATCTTCCTCCTTTCCTCAGGCTTCAACCAAATGAATCGAACTTTAAGAATTTCTGACATGACATAAGCAATGGTCATCTCCTGCACATGCTTCTGAGTTATTTTAACTCTTTTATTGCTATTTAATTCATGTAAACCCCCCCTCAAACTCTTTTCTCATAATTTTAATAATCTTCTCAGTCTGTGTTCTCTTGATCATTTTTTTTCTAGCGTTTTATCTTCCATCAGCAACAAAGCAATTTATCTCACAAAGATAACCTGACTAATTAATCCATCCAACATTTTTTTATACATTTGTCTTTGGATGAGATGAAGTCTGTATTAAAATTATCTGGACAGGAATCCAGTAACTACTAATAGAAATGCAGGAGGAAAAAAAAAAAAGGTACTGCTTACACTCCACCCTTTCCACATTAAATCACTTCCAGGAATTTTTTCACTACTAATCATTATTGTGCCTCTTTCTATACCTCCTGAAGGTTTTCAAAAGACCTTTTAAAGATGTAAAAACTAGGATCAGATATAGAATTTGAGTGTTACTGCCATTAATGCCATGCAACAACAAAAATGCTTATTTTAAAAATCCCATCAACCAAGAATTAAATTAGCCCTCTCTTCTCTTCCTGTAACAGTGCACTGGCACCTTAAGAGTTCTGCATCCAGCTTGACCCCTACACTTCTGCAGAATTGCTGTTTTCCAGGATGCAGTCCCTCAGCTTCATGTCTGGAAAACTTTTCACCAAGAAACCTGAATTCGGCCACATCCTGTATACATACCTTTGGTTTTACTCAACAAAAAGAAAGAAATCATTCTTTGTGGCTACTTACTTATTATTACAATCTGGTAATGACAGACTGGTAAACAGCATAATTGGATTTTTTTTAAGCTTCTGTCTTAGAAATGAAAATGTTAAATGGTGTCTTGTCTAGGTCTAATCCTGGAACATCTTGATTCTCTGCTTATTTCCCACAGACATCTATCTGCTTGTTTATATTTTACAGTCAGCTGCTGCTCCATTCACCTGGCAGGCTTTTGGTTTTCCCAACAAGAAAGCTGAGATGTACAGAGCCCCGAGCTGACAGGCAGAAGAAATAGGAAACCTTCGTCAGTCTCAGCACAGGACCAGTGGCAGATGTGGAAAGAAAGGCAGTGGGATCTACTCTATATTTGTGTGACAGCCCATGGGTCAGCTGTTTTATGTGTCAGCCAAAAGTAGCTAGGAGGCACAAATGGCCGTGAACTCATCTCTCTCCACTTCATCCTGTCAGAGCTGATGATGCAGCTCGCAGCCTGGCAGCCACAGGGTCCAAGGACAAATGCTAAAGGACACACAGGAAAGATGATGAGGTTGGACAGGTTATATGCACAAGAAGGAATTTCAGCTTTGGATTCTCACTTTACTTATAGCGGTGACAACTTGTGATTATGCAAAACATGATGTCCTCACCAGCCTCCTTAGCTTTGTCAGGAGACAGCATTTCATACAGTCCTACACTGTCACCCCTACTCGCAGGGGGAAGGGACACAGGGTGAAAGATGAGATCCCTCAGCAGCTCCAGCTCCCACAGCAGCCAGGGGCACAACACACTTGTCAAAGGGAAATTCTGCTGCACAAGTTATTTACATGCCACAAACAAATTGAAGCCCTGTGAACCCTGTGCCAAGGAGATTACACAGGGTTACATCCTGGAACACTTAACCAAAATTTAAGTATACAGCTTAGAGAAAAAAGAAGCACATATGAACTCTGGGTAAAGCTCCCTGCTGTGCAGTGCCAGCCTTAGCTTGCTGTTGCTCAAACCAGGAGACGAAATTCCCATGGATTCCCTGAAACAGAGTAGGAAGCTACCCACCCACCAGAGTCCTTCCCCTCCTTCCCTCTGGTTTACATATCTCACCCCATTTTCTCTTGGCAGTGCTATTCAGGTTATCACAGCTGAACGGCTATTTGACTCACTGGTTCCCAACAATGAGGTGATTTTCACCAGATCCAATGTGGGAAGCTCTTTAAAGGCTTTTTACAGAAAGCAGTTACATGGTTTCATGAAGGCAGAAAAGCTCAAATCACAGTGATAAAAGGCATTTTAATAGATCCATTCACACTAATGCAGGAGATACTGTGTGCTGAAATCAGGGAAATATAATACATTTCTAGCATGATGGGCCAGAAGATTTAATTGCTAGCTTTGCTTTGAATCTGACAGCTATTACTACTCTACTAACTCTTGGATACACTTCCAAAGAAGCTTCGTCATTTTAGATTTTTAAGATGAGGTGGTTGGATTTAACTATCAGGTTTATTATGTGTAATAGAAAAGCACACAGAATGAAGCCTTTGTGAGAAGACAACTCCCCACCACATACACACCTGCTCATTAAAAAGCTGGAATGGAAAATGTCTTCCCTGTATTTATTTTTCCCTCCAATGAAGAACAATCAATCAAAACCTATGGTTAAAATAATGAAATCACCATTTCATATTAATTTTACTGGATGGGCTTTTCTCAGCCTTCCAGATGATCCCCAAATGCAGTAAAGTTGACTAAATATTGTACGGGCTCCTATAAAAAGGGAGAGGTAGGCATATCACACCATTTTGAACAAGAATGTAATTGTGTAGCAAAAAAAAAAAAAAGCTTTTTCCACACAGCTAGTCAAATTTCCTAGGGAAAAACATTAAAATTATTTGACCATAATTGGGATCTGAGTGTGGTGCAAAACAGTCTAAATTTTGCAACTTTTTTATCCATCCCTCATAATTGTATGAGAACATAAACCCATTTTTAATTCCTTCATTTGCAAATATTTTTAAAGTTACTGTTCACTTACAAGTACTAGAGAGAAATTAAACTAAACAGGGGTCTAAGGCTCACTCTGACTTAGAAATCAACACAGACTTAACCTGACCTCATTTTGACAGTCAATCACAAATGGACCAAATGGACCAAGATGTATCTGCCAATCATCTCAGATACATTGAAACATACAAGGTATTTGACTGAAAGAACAAAAAAGGAAATATTCTCTTTCATTGTGAAGACCCTAGATTCACATTCCTGCAATCCTGAAGCATCTATATTCCCTCTTGAAACCTGAACACACAGGAGATGGACTGGGTGAAGAGAAACACAGAGGACAACTCCTTTCAGGCTACAAAGTGGCCACACAACACACGAAGAGACACAGATGTGAACTGAGGGACAACTGCATCTTGCACAGGCTAAGCCAGATGGACTGACTTGGCAACGGCTCCATCACTATGACTGGCAGTGAGCTGCACAGCCAAAGCAAAGGCAAAACAGGAGGCAAGAAGAAATTGATACAATGGCATTATCCCAAAGCATATGCTCCCTGTAACCCTGGAACTTTTGGGGACAGTCTCCCTATGTGTGTTGGATGAGAGGTGTACAGTGACTGTCAGTACTCTTCTATATTTTGTACCATATCAGACATTTCCCAAAGGCACTCTATCAGTTAAGAGAGGACTATGGTTCTTGGATGGAAAAGAGAATTAGATACGCAATTTATCTTCAGTTCTCTGCCTCAAGTTTCCCATGTAATCTCAATACCAAGTCAACCTACCAACACTCCCCTCCTAACACACACAAGTGAACACAGGGAAAACATGTGAAAAGATCCAAATAGGAATTGTCAAGAAGGAAAATACAGCTCCACATACAGAGCACACAGCCCCTTCCCAGGGTACTCATTTTATGGCAAGTCATGCAATGCTGCAATTCATAACACCAAAGGCACATTCAGCCTGGCTGCCACCATGGCTAACACCAGACAACCTTCTGAGAGGGTTCTGGAGTAACTCACATCTTTCCCGTCACACAGCACTGCTCATTCATTGGCAGGCACATCAAGCCTTCATACATTAAGAGTTATACAGTTTAAGATGCACCATCAGATGCCCAACATTCGTTCATTTTGGGGCAGACTGCCCCAAAGCCACTCTCTTTGCATTTGCATGCTTTTCCTATGTGGTACTTCCCCAGAATAGATGACATCTACAAAAGTATACTGTATTGACAAGAAAACCACCATATTTACATTATTCTTTTCTGAGGAGTTAGTATCTTCTTTTCTTTGGCAGTTTCATTATATTCCTTAACTGTTAACATCCACAGAAAACGTCAACATTCAAATCCAGCAAATATTTTTGGAAATAATTTATGCAAAGTATTGCTATTTCAAAATATCTTCATTTTCTTGTTTCCATATACTAAATGGTTGCTGAGTAGGAAGAAGAATATGGAGGAGAAGAAACTGGAAGAGGCTTTTTGTATTATTATTATGAAAAGTAACTTGTTTTAGAGAAACATGAAAACAGTATATTCAGGAAAAAAAGTTCTCTGCTACATGAAGGAATCTTTTCTGATCCCTGAAGACTTTCCATCACTGTAGGTATATATTAGTTTTAAATGTCAGGAGCCACCTCAATTAAAGAGGAAATCAATTTGGCACTTAGACTCCCTAAGCACATAATGATGCAATCACAGAAGGTACTGTTACAAAGCCCTCTTGAGCATTTCATAAATGCATTAAAATATTACGTGCTTTACCTGATGCATATATTCAAAAATAAAGTGTCCATATAAAATAGGAACACAAGCCTTTAAAATTATTTCTTATTTTCTTGTTACAGCACTTACTATTTTCAGGTAGTAGAGTTCTACGTATTTTCATTGAACTAAAAAAAATAAAGCCTGATGAATGTCTGGGAACAATCTCATTGAGTAGCTTCTGATTTTCTTCCACTCAAGCACTGAAACAGCTGGACAGCAAACACAAAGACTTTAGCTAATAGAAAATACCTAAACTCAGGTCTACAACTCCTACAAAGAGCACTTCCTACACATTTCTAGAAAGATCTGTTTGCTGATGGTCAGACACTAACCCTCTGCAGCCTTTCAGCAATTTCCAAGAGGTCACACACATACTGTCTTTCACTTAAGCCTGCTTGTTTTAAGTTTCTTTGACTGTAAAGATTTATTTTTTTTTAGGAGAATGATTGCCTCTCTTTCCCGTAAAGCTCCAGATACTGTGAATTCTTCATAATCAGTAGGGCTGGATAAGTCCCATGTTAAGGCAAGCACGTGAAAATTCTCTTGGTATTGGGAAAACAAGTGGATTTTCACATTAGTTGAGGTGACTTTGATAGGACATCCTTTTGTGCACATATTGTTTTACCTTGGAACTCTGCAGGTTATAATTTTAGTAACACCCTGTCCAGCACAGCACAAAAACCTGTTTTGTTTTGCAAGGTTTTTTGTGGGTTTTTTTCTCCTCCAAAAATAGCACCATCTTTGCCCTTCCACAGTTCAAGATCAGAATTGGTGGATACCACGGTGAAAATACACTGTTGTTTCAATGAAAAGGATGGGTTCAGTCTCATGAGCTGAGAAACGAAGCTGCACAAAATTCTAAGGTGAAAGGGAAAAAGCAGAGATCCTCACTGACCCTGCTGCCCTTGCAGCAATCCCTCCTAAGCTGCCACTAACAGCAGTGTTGCCTGCCAGCAAAGTGGTACATCACTATTATTAGCACAATGAAGGGGCATGATGGTTTGACTCTGTCTTATATTGGCAGCTGTGGGGAATCAGCCCATCCAAAAGCAACTATTCCTATTAATAAAAGTAACAAGGACCTGCTTGTGTTCGTCTGAAGACCAATACAGTCCTGTCCTCCTGTCATGGAGGACAGGAAACAAAATCAAACCAAAGAAATGCCAAAAAAACACCATGCAGACCTTTCAGACAAGACAGAGCAAAACAGTAAACTTCCCAAAACAGAGCAGCCCCTAAAAACACATTTACCTGTAACTGTAGAAAAGCTTCGCAGCAGTAGTCTAAATCGAAAAGCAGGGAACACAGTCATAAACATTGTATTTAATTCAAAGCTGTGAACTTCAGCTTTTTAAGGAGCTAATGGAAATGTGAAGTGACTGATGCAAATATTTAACACTAACTGACAGTTTGCTAAAAAGACTATCACATTCTTTGAATTTTTGAGTCGTCTCTGAATTTGTCATACCTTGATTTTTGACTAAAAATGTAATGTGAACTGAAGCTAGAACTACTCTGTTGCTCCCTCCAAAGTGAGATTTTATTTTTAAGACAATGACAACCTGGAACAAAGGAGAACAGAAGACAGAGAAGTGGCTTATCACACTCCTAGTGACTCTAATATGCAAAGATGGGGGTAAGATGCGAAGGGGGTAAGACACTAAAACCACTAAGAACTGTTACATTTCACCCTCAGTATAAGTCAGTGGTAAAACATTTAAGAAAGGATTTCAGACATAAATCCATACAAAGTAAATGGCCAACACTGCTGCTCCAGTGGGACAGCACATCACGGAAGAAAGGAGATAGATGATGAGAGGTTACATATTCTGGACACCACCACAGCTGATAGCCAGTGACAGCAGCAGTTTGATGGAGCCAAGCTGTTTGCTCGAGCCAAGCTGTTTGCTCCAACAAGCAGCAGAGGTGAAAAACTATAGCGGAGAAATGGATGAACTCAAACTGCAGAGAATGGCTCCCTCAGAGCCACAAGAATCCAAAGCACAGGACACAACCAACCAGAGTGGAGCCAACAACAGCATGGAGAGGTGACAGGGTCAGCAGCACTGCTTTGAGCAAGCTTCACACAGCACCAGTTCTTCCAGCATAACCTTCCCCAAGACAGGGACTGTCACACCACATGGTAAAGAGAAACAAACAAGCTTGTAGCCTTGAGATAAACTTACACCCTGCAGGTGAGTATAAATGGATGAACATTCATAAACGTAGAAGGTTTTTAAGTCCTTACCATCAACACTACAAGATAATACATGCTGCACCCTTAGGAAGTGGCTGGCTTCAGCTCCTGTAGCACCATGTTGTGCTTAACCTATACGGATTTCACTTCTCAGTGATTAACAGGAAGAGCCAACTGCTCTGTTTTACCTGCAACTTATCTGAGGCACAAAGTTTATGGCCTCAGCTATGTCTGTGGAGCAAGCCAGAGCCCAGCAGGCTCCAAGTCTGGTCGTGAGGAGGAATGAGACCAAACCTCAAGATGGAATGGGCATCAACAGCCCATCAGAGCTGGCATATGTATCCTGCAGCTGTGACTGTAGTTATCCTACTTCACAGCTTTCCAGCAGCAGTTAGTGAGACCAAATGAATACTGTCACTACATCTTTGCTCTAACACCAGACACACACACAGCTAAGAAACAGTAATTGACACAAGCGTAACCTGGTGATTTAAAGTAGAAGAAATCACCTGCAAACCTTTCAAAATGTACGATGTCAAATATCAGAAGTACAAAGAAGAAAAAATGGAAAGCTTTAATAAAAGTTGTGGCTTGGTTTGGTTGTTGGTTTGGTTTTTTTTTTAATTTATATATTGTCTGCCTTTCCACCAATCTAACACACCTTATATACCCTCAACGTGTATCTTTGGTCAGCATATTTTCCATGAAAGTAAGAATAGACAGTACACATCAAAGGTAAAAGTAATGCATAATTAATCTAAGAAAGGAGGTGTACGTGTTTTCTCCTCTAGGTTCCAACGGCATGACAGGAAATACATTATTCATGAAGGAAGATGATGGTACAACATTAATCAAGTCAGCATGACAAGACAAACAAAGACCGCAAGATGTATTCAACAGATATCAGTGTGCAAAAGTGATCAGCTAAGTGAAAGGGTCACACAGAGTCTGTTTACAGAAAACAAATACTGAGGAGAAATACAGAAGTAAGAGTGAACTGTTTCAGCTTGCATCCTATCAAGTCTTGTTCCATTCGGGGAACAATCTTTATATAATACAACTACAAAAAAAGTTCCTGCGTGTCTAAAGAATTGCTATTACAAAGCAAAATTAATAAAATACAAGAGTTAAAATAATTATTTTAACAAATGGGAATTCACATAAGCAGAACATGTATGGAGAACAATAATAGAATAAAATCTTTAAAAAAGCCAATGAATCTTATCATGCACTTTTTGCCATATTATAAAGCTACTTAGGGCTAAAGAGTAAACACTTGCTCTTCTTCCATATTCAAAGCTGTCGCAAAAATATCCAGAAATGAAGTAACAGTATAATTTGAAACAATGTCAAAAAACAGGAACACAATATAAGTTGATTTGTAAGCAACTGAGCCAGTAAAACCCAGGCTCCTAGGAGTGTGTGTCAAAGTTGCAGGAAAAGCTCAGGCTTCAATCTTTCCTTGAGCAGGCATCTTTCCATCTGCCGAGGCTACCTACTGCCACAAAAAGTGTGGGTTTATTGGAAATAAGCTTCTACCCTCTCACAAATGAAACTGGAATTACTCAAAAGGTTTAGAAATAAAGAGCAAGAACGAAAGTCAGACATTCACAGAGAGTTGCATGCAACCTCTATTTCCTCAGAAAACAAGGCTAAAAATACATATGCACTGGCTGCAAATAGCTTGGTCTTGAACTTGCAGTTTCTGTTACGAGGCTGCACTGGAGACAGGAGCCTGACCACACAAGTTGCAGAGCATTGCTCTCATTCTGTCTGGATGGATGTATTTCTTAATACGGGAATAGAGAGATGAAGGGAAAACTGCTTCCCTCAAGTAGCAATAGAAGGAAACAGTTTAAAAACATTCATTTTCCTCCTAAGAGGACAAACATTGTCTGAAGCATCAGGCGCAGAAAAATACAGTTGCTTTAAAGAATGCAGCAAGACCCCTCCTGTCACCCCAGGGAGGGGGCATTTGGGCAAGGAACAGACTCTGCTCACCCCTATCACCAAAGCCACCCTGTGTGGTCGCTGCAGGGAGGCAGCCCTGACTGCAAATACTGTGTAGGAGGACAGAATGCAACCACTTCTGATGCTTCTGTCAGACCTGCCCCCATCAGATGCCGTTTAGAGAAATTAAAGAGTAAAAAATATGTATTTATATACATACAATATTACATGAAATAGTGTATATAGCATATGTTTCTATACATACACATATATAACCTACATATAAAAGGAAATTAATAGCGGTGAGATTATAAAATCCACATACAGATCCTCACCAGCGATAAAACATGAAGCAAATCAACCATCAAACAGCAATGACAGAAAAAATAAGCATAGGAAGAAGCTGATCATGTACCAGATTATCAAGGGCCAATAATGGATTTTAGCCTCAATATATTTTCCTAATTCATTTTCATATTCCTCACTGGCTAAATATAAGAGTCCTCTACAAGGACTGGACATGTTGAACAATATACAATTCATATTCTATATATGATCTATTTGTCAGAGACTGGAACTGAGACGAAGGCTGATGAGCTGAAACTGTCTCCAAGAACCATAGTGATAGCTTTCATAGCTTGTAGTTCATACTGGAGTTTTATGATTACAGGAAATAACCCAAATACACCAGAAACAGAACAGTCTGTAAAATTTACAAGTGAAATTCAAGAATAAGGACTCCAAAACTATGGAATTTGGCTGCTCACAAGCAAAGCACTGATAAGTGCAAACAAAGCTGAGCATTTGCATGTAATGAAAAAAAATTATGCCTGAACCTACTAAGTTAGAATTTTATTTTCCAGACAACCTGCAAGACCCATCTACACTCTGAAGTATTTCAGATGATTCACTGGAGATCATGCAGAAGAAAAAGTTTATATTGAACAAGCTTTAGTGCATTTCTTCAATCACAAGTCATTTCCATTCAATATAAACAGGATGTAGTTGTATTAAACTGCCATAGTGATACCTGGAGGATAACAGCAAGGTGTTTCAATGCAACAAGCTACCACTCACTGTTCTTTGAATGAAAAGATGAAAAAGCTGCTGTAATAAGGAAATAACATTGTCATGCCAAGACTAGAACCATCTGAAGAGATTTTTTTTCCTCACAGTAAATAGAAAGTTACCAGACATACTGATTCACTTTCTCTGTTCCTCATTTGCTTCAGCCTTTTTGAGAAAAGACTTATGGTGTTACCACTATAAGTGGCACCATCAGGAAACAATCAAGCTATTTGAAAACCCATTTTGTACTGTCACTGCCAGCTCCAGAATTTGCTGACTGCATATGCAGAAAAACTGTACACATTTCTGATCCCAGCTGATTAGGAAATACAAAAAACATTCCTATCACTTTGCAGCAGGCAGCCAGAGGAGCAAGTGTATTTTCAACAGTTCCTCCCTGCCAACAGAAGTGAAAAACAGACATTATCATCGTGATCTTTTTGTCTAATCTCCTTCAAAAGGTCACAGAAAGACTAATTTTACGAGCTTGTTTCTGCAAAGCAAAACAGGAAAGGATCCTGCCTTACAAAGAGAACAACTGACCACAGCATAAGTTACATAGCAGAACCACTACACCATTCACACTGAGTGGTAGGTTAGCTTGTAATTGTTTTCCATTTCCTTTTTGTAACTTAAGATGTAAAAAAGAACAGAATGAAAAGCACGTCTTCTAATCAAACCACAGACTATTAACTTCACTGCATACTTATTGACACTAATTCACAGGAAATATGGTGAAAAGTAAGTTTAACAGGTCTCTAGGAGAGAAAAGATTTGTGCTCGCGAGCAAGCTGCAGGATGATCAGAGCCATTATTTTTCCCTGAATCAGCACTGGGAGGGCAAACAAGAGTTTTCTGCCAGCCTATGAGAGCATTCCTGTAAATACAGCAGATACACTGAGGCCATTCATATCCACTGTATAACACTGCAGCCAAAACTCATGTTTAAGACAGCAGCCTTGTCCTTTGGCTTAACTGAAAGAAAAGTTGTCAGAATTTATAAAAAAACCCCACATGAAATGTGACAAATACCTGGAATATAGTACTTGGGGGGGAACCAATCCACACTTAAAACCAAAAAAAGTTATGCAAACACGTAGTCTTTCTTTCCCAATGAACTATTGCCTTAAAACACTGAATTAGGCAAAAAAACAATTTGTAAGTGAAGGTAACTTATAATACCGCATTTCAAGGGCAAAAATCTACAATAACTGCAGACAATAAACATATGATTTGATCTAGCAGCTCCTATGACATGAATCATAGTGATTTAGAAACGATGCGAAATCAACCCTCTGTTTTGCGTAAAGGATGGCTTATTCAAAGTAGTTATATCAAATTGAAACATCCATCATTGTAGTATTATTTCAATCACAGATGGTTTCTCCCCCTCATAATACACAGACTGCACAAAAGGATAATGAAAATGAGACATGATGGCCAGGGAAAGGGGGGAGTAAAGAAATAAAACTTCATTCCAAGGGGCGAGGATGATGCTGGGGGAAATCCTGTCTTTTTCAAGATGCTCTTAAACAAAAGCAACTATTTCTCCCGCCTATCACCACTCTTCTCACTTGATCTTGCTTTTCTTGGGTATTTAACAAACTTCATGTTAGGTCACTTTGACTGATACCTCACTGCCAGGAAAAAATAATCTACGTTTTCCCACACCGTAAAGTCCCATTTAAATATAAACTAAGCGTTTTCATTAAAGGCACAAATCTTCCCCTCACCATACTACAACCCCACACACTCTTTTACCGCCCCCAACCACCCCTTCACTAGCTTCTTACGCCTATAAGAGAAGCACACACAAGCAGACAGGCCAGCCACCAGAAGTTTAAACTACTGATGTAATCTCTCCGGTAGCGCTCTGCCCAAGAACGTGTAACTTCAGCTTAGCCACTCCTGGGCCAGCACTGATAAACTAATGCGAAATGAAGCAATACATTTCACAATGTAAACAGTTGTTTGGCTACACAGGGAACAATATAAACAAGTGGATCCATTTTTAAATCATCGTTTATGCTTGTTGTAGAACAGGAATATTATGTTCCAGGGCAGAAGTGACAGTATTTCCAAGAACACAGCAAAAAATTCAAAGAGCTGGTATTTTCTTACATCAGCCTGTCCCACTGACGCTGCCTGTTCCAGTTCTATAGAAGCAATAAACACATGATGCAGGGCCTGATCTGCTCAGGAACAAGATACCCTTGATGCAGCGGGTGGGGGGCAACCTCATTATCGTACCTATGGGTTCTTAAAACAGTTCAAAAAAGTCATCGGTAACATCTCTTCAGCTAAGGGAAGGAGAACGCGAGCCTGACTCCTACTTCTTCCATCCCTGCAACCCAAACGAACCGGCTTCTCCCCGAGCTGCACACTTGGCTTGTACCGAGCACACTGGCTGGGGATGGCACTCAACAGACCCCTAGACTCATTACTTCCCCCCCTACGAAGAATGGCTGCTGCACTCCAGGGCACTGCGCTGTCTCGAGACATTTTCGCTCCGCTATGGAAAGCCCAGGACAGAGCACACTATGGAAAGCCCAGGACAGAGCACACGCGGGGCTGAGGAGCCGCTGTCATTACGCCCCCGACGCGACGCTCCGCCGGCTGCAGCGCT